>VUQH01055292.1:0-35921 GCA_015106775.1 Etroplus canarensis | reverse complement strand
CCCCCTCTCTCCCCTCCCCCCCTTTTTTTTTTTTTTTTTTTTTTTTTTTTTTTACAGTTTATTGCTCTCTTTGTTCTCTGTCTATCTCTATCTATCTTTTGATGACCCCCCCAATTCAAACAATGATTGCTCTATTTTGTATCAGTTTCCATGATTTTTAAGTGCCACATAACTGACTTACACAGTTTACAGCCACATTTCCCTTTCTCTTAAGTTGATGAATGTATTAATTTATCAAACAAATGGTATATTATACCTAACTAAGACAAACTAAACATAGAAAAAGAGGAGTGGAGGGATAAAAGTGGGTGGGATGGCAGGCTGTCCCTCTGGCTGAATTAATATTTAAGCCAGTATTGTGTTGGTGACAAAAAATTCCTACTTTGAGTGACACACCCATCTCAAGAGCTCTTACAGTGTGTGCACGGAGCTAAAAAAAATAACCACATATGATAAGAGAGCACTGTTTTCAAAATGGAAACACAGACAGTTCAATAAGTGTATTTGTGTGAGTACCAGACAGAGAGATTAGAGGAAGCCAAACAGAAAGAAAAGAGCAAGGATACACAAGCAGAGCCAGGTAGAGGAACAAGGTAGAAAGATATCGACGGAAAGTTTGTAGGCTGTGTATTGCTTTCAGCGTACTGTCATTGTGCCTGTGTATTCAGTAAAGAGGAACAGAACAAGACAGTGGATTAAAGATCAAGAGGGCAAGCAGGGAAGGGTCTCTGGTGTAACGACACAAGCCTTCCGAAAACAGCTGTCAGATTACACCTTAAAACCCTGTGGATCTCAGTGCTTACATTCACATAGGCATGCTCACACAGGCACACAGTTCTCACAGATGAATATGAATGTGTGTGCCTTGCTGAGTTTGTCTGAGTTATACTGAGGACCACTGAGCAAACGACAGGTGTATCAATCTGCTGCATGTCTCTTGTCTTGAATAAACAGGGTCATAAACAAAGAAAATCTTTTTCTGAGCTCTTGTGTACCACAACTTTTTTGAGAGAAAAACAGAAACAACCTGTCCTAGTCAGGCTAAAACAGCTCTGTGAGTTGGTGCTCATGCTATTCCAAGCATCAAATATAAAGTTGTCCCACTGAGATGTTTGCTATTTGTTTGACTCAACCAAAGTACTGTGTTTCAACCTTAGAAAAAAGTGTTTTGAAGCAACAAACATGAATCAGACCTTTGCTTTACTTTCTGGTGTTCTAAATCTTCAGTGTCAAGTTCTTGGCATTAGATATAGTAAACAACCAAAAAGTTATGGACAAAACAATGTTATTATAGTCAGGTACATTATCTTTCTGTTTAAATGTTTAAATTGTTCTTGTGTTCAGTGTTTAAATTAGCATTTTTTTCAGGGCACTTGAAGCAACTTTTTGCCCATGTCTTAAAGTTTATAGTTTTGTTAGATCACATGATCTGCATTAACCATGATGACTAATGTTTTATTATTAACTTGAAAACCAGAAAGCATGACAATATGAGGCTATGCTTTCTTAAAGGATGATCCTCACAATTGGGGAAAGTGCCGTGAAGACAAGGATGAATATAAACTTGTGTGTTTACTACAACTGTGTATAGACTGTCTTAGCAAAATGGCTGCTAACCTTTAAAAGGTCTGTCAGTTATTTTCTTTTACTAGCACACGCTGTCAAGATTATTTCAAATATTATTTTAGTCAAGAGTGATTAATTCATTTTTGAAGTGGGGAGGTCAAAAATATGAATTACTACAAATAGAAAGTTGCTATTTCCAGAGAGGCCAGGACATGGAATTGAAGGGATGACCCTGCACCTGAAAGGCATGTACTTTAATTTAAAGAACTACAACAATAGGCCTAGAGGGTGTGGCAAGGACTAGTTTGACCCTCTAAATATAGCCAGTTCCTTTTAATGAATGTGTTCATTGTACAGGCATGTGAAAAAGAAAGTACATCTTCTTCATTTCCAGGTTTTTATATATCATGACATAATAAAAATCCTCGTAGGAGGTCTTAAAATTAGGTAAACACAACCTCAGATGAACAACAACATGACATATTTTGCCATTTCATTAATTATTCAACAAAAAACTAAGTCAAAATGCAGAAGCAGTGGGAAACATTAAGTGCTGCTGCTTCCATAGGAACTAAGAGGGTAAATGGCAGTTAGGTTCTAATTATCAAATGCACTTGATTAATGGATCATCAGTCATTGTGACCACATCTATAAAAGCAGAAAATATGGCAATTTGCTGGTCTGGAACATTCATGTGTGTTAACACTATGCCAAGAAGAAAAGACATCAGAAAACATCTTACAGAAGCAATTGTTGCTATCCATCTTTCTTGGAAGGGTTATAAGGCAATTTCCAAGCAATATGGAATCCAACATTCTATAGTAGTAAAGGTTATTCAAAATATTCAGACATTATTCACATATTCAATACAGTGGCCTATCTTCCCAGGTGTAGACATCCTAGAAAATTCACCCAGAGGTCAGACCATGCAATGACCCAGTCAAAGTGCAGACCTCGACCCCACTGAAATGCTGTGGCGGGACCTTAACAGAACTAAGCATAAATGAATGCTCACATTTCTCATGAACTGAAACAACATTGTGGATAAGCGTGGGCCAAAAGTCCTCCAAAACAATGTGAGAGACTGACAAATTCATACAGAAAATGATTGCTTCAAGTTACTGCTGCTAAAGACCCTGCCACACCTTGACGATTTAACAAGCATATGCTGATGTACTGTAGGAAAAAATCTGCAAATACACGGCCTACGTGAGTTCTAGGTAATGTTTGTATAAGTTAAGAGCATGCTGAAGTATGCCAGTATACAATGTAGTATGGCAAGGTCACTGGAAAATTTTGAGCATGCACAAAATCTCTGATGTTTGCCAGTGTATGGCTCATACATTCTGCATATTCAGACCATATATTGCAGGTACTTTATGCATGCAACTCACTTTACTAATGTGTTGAAATACGTAGCGATAATGTCTAGTGTACCTAAAATGTATTAATAACCTATGAGTAACATGTTTTTAACATATGTGTAACATATATCAAACTTGCCTCCAACGGATATTGATGGATATTGATGTCTGTAGACGTATTTGACATGTTCCAGTCATACTGAACGTGTTTCTAAAATGCATCTACCGTATAATTGCGTATGTATAAATGGGCTTCAAGTTGTGAATGCCGGCAAAATGCTAGCATTTGTTGTTATTAAGCTCTATATATGCTAGCAGTACATTATGTATACTTCCATTTAACATCATTGTTCTGCGTATGCCAGTGTTTTAGAGGAAGTTGGATGCGTTGGCATAAGCTTGTTAAATCGTCATGGAGTGACAGGGCCCTAAAGTTGATTTTAAAATCATGCGGTGTATTTAGTTTTTCGTGCATGGCTTCTGCATTTATTCTTTGTTTTTGCTGAACAAATAATGAAATCTGTTGTGTGTTGTTTTACACGTGGGGTTAGATTTAAATAATTGTAGAGCTTGGTACTCTTTTTTTTTGTTGTTTTTTTTTAATATTATACCATGAAATGTAAAACCCTAGAGCTTAAAGAGGGCATGCTTTCATTTGACATGACTGCATATCTGCAGTTGAAATGTTTTATTTTCTAAGTATTCGATGTGACATTTTCATTTAAATTTACAATAAATGCCTTTTTTCTGGCACATATGCTAAATGGATCTATGCTAAATTGTGATGTATAAAATTGGCTAGCAAGGCCAGCTCACTTCATTGTAGCTTCATTGTAGCTGTCTCTTTAAAGGTCATCCACATTTTCATCTCAGTTTGGAAGAGTGCTTAGCAAACACACCTACACATGATCAGAGGGGGTGGAAAGGACCAGACTGCATTGATTTAAAGTGTACTTTATGCTAGAACTTAGAGAAAATTGCTTATTTGAAACATTTGGTTCTACATGATAAATGGCAAGTATGGAAAAATTGATCTTAATTTTGTTCAACCTAAAATAATATATTGAGAAAACACCTTACAGAGATGAGCATAAAATAGAAAAAAATAACTCAGTGAATAAATTATTTCCATTTTCATTATTTCCATTATACCATGTTGAGAACTATGTCAAAATCAACTTGTGTTAAACTATTTGGGAATACGTATCCAATTATTTTTGCAGTAAATTAGCCACATGTTTGAGGTTAAGTGCACTTGTAAGAGTCTGCTCACTCAGGAATCAGACTAAGAGAATAAAGGAAGGATTCTCACTGATGTGGGGACTGTCTCTGCTACTCTCCATCCCTCTGCATGCCTGTCGCTGTACTCAATGTTAATTCCAGACACTGAAACACAATCACAGTGGCAAGGGAAATAAAACTTAACTAGAGAGAGATTGAAATGACAGCACACTCTGTCTGATCCCTGGCTAAATAGAGGTCAGCAATAAATCAGGGCTGGCTAGGAAGAATGACTGTTAATGAGAACAGAGAGAGACAAAAAGAACAGAGAAGAAGATGGTGGAAAAGTTTTCTTAACTAGGTATGTGTGTGTTTAGCTGTACTGGGAGCTCTGTATTTATCTGTTTGTCTACTGTACATTTGTTATTCTCTATATGCATGTTTGTGTGTGCACCTAACTTCCCCGGAGAAGGAGATTACGAAGCGATCTGCTTTGCTTTCATTTATCTGGTCTCTTTGACGAAAGCATGTAGCCTACAGCATGTGAGCATGTTTTTAAGTCTCCACAAGCATTTTTTGAGTAGTTATGTACTATAACAAGTGTTCCCACTAACTTCTCCTTATGGTTCTTGGTTATATAATCTCTGTCTTTTAGTGCTCAGTTCTATGTAGCTATATAGCTGATGCTGCTCCCTGACTTTAAAGCCAACAATGGCTTCCATTGTTACAGTCCCATTTTTAATACCCATTACTCCACTCCCACACAACTTAATTCAGTTGACCCAGAGCCACATACTTTTTTCCCACAGTTCTGCAGACTGCACTGTGGACTTTGAATTGTAAAATGTGGTCAGTCACTCGCCCATGGACACCAGGTAGGCAGTCTAATCACATGCATACATGCCAGTTATGCCTGGGATATGTCCAGCTGTGTGTCTGCATGTAAACAGGTTCACTGTGCACCTTTTCTAAGCATGTGCTTTCAAGCAAATAAGGTTTAGATGTAGTTCACTCAACCACATTGTTCCTAACCAGTGAATATAGGCAAAAATCTTTAAATTTGGCTTGAGGTCATGCAATGTTTAAGCAGTACGGCTGAGCTATAGTAGTGGTCTGTGAAAACATAATATCTGCTTCAGTCCCAGGGTTCTGGTTATATGCACATTGATCACACTATATACAATGGCTTACTGGGAGACCTAGCAGAGCCAGTATTGGTATAATATAAAAGTTGTACCTGTGCTTTTCCTGGTATGATGAGTAGGGCACCTTCAGCTGCTCACTTGTATTCATCCCCAAAGGGTCACCACAGCGGATTAATGCGCATGGGCAGAAACGAGCTGAATGCATTGGGTCTCTCGGCAAAGCTCAGGTCAAAGCGAGAGATAAGAGTCCAGTGGCGCTGTATGGTTGCGACCTTATGTCCCTTTCAGGATGAAGCGGATAAGTAAGTACGTAAGGTAATTTGGCCGAGGTTTTATGAGTAAAATGTCAAAATGCCTATTTTGAACATTTAACATCAGGTACCACGTGGAATGGGTGTATTTACATGCCCATTAGTGAATTTTTTGTAGCTTGTGACTGAATTATTTCTAATGAAACATGATATATAAAGAACTCAAAAAAAGATTACATCTTTAAGATGCTTTGGACTTTCTAGGCCTTTATTTTATTGGGATAGTAAGGACCTGCGGTGAGCTTGAAAGGACTTAAGTCTTACATTACGATGTCTTACACTGCAATTCTTATAAAATAGAAATGTAAAAACAAACTGAAATTATGCTCTGCTATGATGTGGTTTTAGTTAATGGTAAAGTTTCTCTTGTTAATCACAAAGGTGGAATGAGCCTAAAGGAAATAGAGAGAGGGAATGAAGAGCACTGTAGAGTAAATTTGGATAAAAGAATGACTTGGTACTACAGAGATGGTCACTGCATCTGTAGCCTTTCATTGCACTACAATACAGCCTTTTACCTTTTACCTTCATTCTATATTCCTGCTTCATTTGATTATCTTCTTTCCTTTCATTTATTTTATCATGTGCCATATGCACACAAAGACAGTTCCCCACTGTTTCCCAGTAACCGCACTTTGACCCACAGCAGAGCATTGGAAAGAAAGGGGTACTGTAGAGTGAAGGAGGGAAAGAAAGGCAGGTGGGGCTTGAAAGGAGCAGAGAAGCCCTTGACTCGCCTACTGGTGTCTGATAGAGAGTAGAGAGAGGTTACAATTGCATCTACAGTAGAAATATACTCAAAGCATTCTTTCCAACATCTACTGCTGGGAGGAATATTATGTGCATTGTAGAGCCACACGATTTGATATCACATGTTGGTGGTGCTCCTTCAACATCATAATTTATCTTGCTCCACTGGAACTGATCGATCATGTTTTTGTGACATCAGAGCTTTGTAACTTGGGGGAAAAGACTGCATATGGGAAAATTTTGCCTACAGAGCATTCTGCCAGAAAACCAAGTAATTAAGGCTTTTTAATACATGGTTAATGTTGTAAAAGGGAAATATCAGATGCACCTCGATGAAGGATAGCTTTGATTTTCCAGCTACACTGGCAACCATATATTTATTCTTTTTATCTGTTTTACATGCATCTGTGCACTATTGATTGAGATCTGGTGACTGTGGAGGCCATTTGAGTACAGTGAGCTCATTGTCATGTTCAAGAAACCAGTTTGAGATGATCTAAGCTTTATGATATGGCACATTATCCTGCTGGAAGCAACCATCAGAAGCTGGGTCATAAAAGGATGGACATGGTCAGCAACAATACTCAGATACTGTAGGCTGTGGCTTTTTAACGATGCTTAGCTGGTACCAAAAGGCCCAAAATGTGCCAAGAAAATATCCCACATTCCATTATACAACCAGCATATGTCTGAACCATTTATACAAGGCAGGATGAATCCATGCCTTCACGTTATTTACACTCAATTTTGACCCTACCATCCGAATGTCAAAACAGAAATTGAGACTCATTCGACAAGGCAACATATTTCCAATCTCCTATTATCAAATTTTGGTGATCTTGTACAAATTAGTGACAGGAGTGTCAACAGGTGTGATCTTCTGCTGCTGTAGCCTATATGTTCAATGCTGTTTGTTCAGAGATGCTCTTCTGCATGCTTTGGTTGTAATGAGTGGTTATTTAAGTTATCAATGACTTCGTGGCCCTTCATGGCCTAGTCTTGCCATTCTTCTCTGACCTCTGGCATCAACAAGAGAGAACTGCCACTCACTGGATATTTTCTTTTTTACATACCATGCTCTGTAAACCCTAGAGATAGTTATACAGGAAAATCCCAATAGATCCACAGTTTCTGAAATACTCAGACCAGCCCATCTGACACCAACAACCACGCCATGTTCAAAGTCACTTAAATCACCTTTCTTCCCCATTCTTATACTTGGTTTGAACTTCCACAGGTTGACTTGACCGTGCCTACATGCCTAAATGTATTGTTTTGCTGCCATATAATTGACTGATGTATTCAAATCACATGGCAGCGACTCAGTGCACTAACTCATATCTTTGGATATTTGCATTAACCAGCAGTAGACCAGGTATATGCAAAGAAGTGGCCAGTAAGTGTATATGTACAGTATTTAGGCAAACTGGATTTTGACAAATTATCAGCGTTAAAATAAAAATAAAAATAAGATTCACTAAAGCATATTTGACAAAATGCATTTTATTACATGCCCTAAATGGTGATGAGTTCTTGAGAAGGAAAATTAATGACAACAAATGGCTTCCTGAAGAAAAAAGACCCATTATAGCTGACTAAACAGATTGTTTACAGATGTCAGCTGAAATAATGTGAAGGACAGGGGCAGTCTTGATTACTGGTTCAGATGTAAAACACCAGTATTATGCCTAATTAATGTTCTCGCCACCTGACAACAATAGAATTAGGAATAGCCAGTGAGCTGTACTTATCTGTAATTACTGACCCTCTAATCCTCTGTTTACCACCTCCTGATGGGCTTTCACATTTAAAAGTACTTCACTCTCCCCCTTGTTTCTTTCTTCCTTAACCATTAAGTTTCCTTGCCACTCTATTTAGCCACAGCCTCAACAGCAGTTACTGTACTTTAGATAAGATATGAATGTCTTTAACTTTGTGTCAAAAAATAACTACTCGGTTTATCTGTGTCTGTTTGTGTGTTTTCTGTTGCTTTTACGGAAGTCTTTTTGGTGCTTACTTTAGGTTCTTAGATTCTCTTTAAAGGCCATGCTTGTTTGTTTTGTAATAAGGTAACCTCCACATAGAATCATCTATATGATCTTTGGCCTTACAGCCTTTTGCCATTTTGCTGAAAGTCTTAAACAAAAAAAATCTTATTTTCTCTCCTCAAAACAAAATATATTATTGAACTTTGATATATAATCATAATCTTTGTTTTTACTTTTCAAGACGATACAGTTTGAGTATTTCCTCAGCACTTTTTTGTCTGTAATGCACTTACAAGCTAAAGATTGTCATCAGCTCTTTCTCGACCTTGTTGTCTTCCCCTCTCTCTTTTGTCGGCGGGCTGTAGCAGATGGATGGTTCAAACAGTCAGACACACACAGACAGCAGACAGAAGGCTCTGTCTAGAAAATCACTTCTTGAAATGAATACCTGTGTGGTTTATTGTTAGACGATGTAACTTATTAATTTTATCTTGAGAAGTTGTTGGCCTGAATTGATAACAAAAAAGCTCAGACGGTGAAGTAAATAGGACATATTTTAGTATGAAAACTACAAATGATTCCCGAGCATATTTTGCTGTGTTAATCGCATTTTGTATGATTGCCACTGTCTGAATAAATAAGTCCCAGCATTTTTTATATTTGATGTTTATTGTCCAGTAATAACTAATCTAATGCCAGACTGTGCTAATGAATATGTTAAAAAGTCTCAATCTCTTTTGTGTTTACTTTGAAATTATTTTATTAAAGCCAGCAGCAGCTAAATTACTTATTTTGAGCCAAAATACTAAGAAATAATTCCCATTTCAGTCAGCCTTTGCTTTTTTTCTTTTTCTTCATTAAGACACAAATGTCTAACCTTATCGCTATTACATTCAGAAAGTGATTTACGTTGCAACCTTAAGTGAATATATTCATTTTCAGCATATCATAGAAAGGAGGGAAACAAGATAAGCAGTTATGGAATTACAATGAATGAACCGATGGGTGTATGTTTACTGCACTTGTATTACTAGTCAGGGCAACACATTTCTTTACACGGTTGTATTTTGGGGAAACGCATCCCTTATGGGGACACAAAAAAAGTCCTCATATTGTAAGTAAGCCAATCTTTGGTGAAGTTTATTGTTTGGAAAGTAGCAAAGTAGAAAGTAGTTGATCTTCAAAAAATGAATGTTACTCAAATTAATGTCATCTGAAGTGATGGAAATGGAGTGCTTTTTTATAATGCTTTTTTGGGTCTTTTTACCACTGAAAGTGCTTTGAATCTTTCCCCATTCAACTGCATAGGCATGTTAGAGGCAGTTGCACAGTTCTGAATGCAGACAGCCCAAAACTGAACCACCAACTTTCCGATTAGCGGGCAAAATGAATAGACGATGCATGATATAGGTTTGAGCAAGTATGGTCAACTGAAGTACAATTGTGATGGTAAAGAATCTGATCTAAGTAAATTATTTTTTAAAAACTTTCTTACATATATGGGAGTGGCTGCAGGTTGTCTACCATTTGGAAGCCCGGTAGTTTGATTCCCCCAGTTTACATGCCAAAGATGTCCTTGGGCAAGACACTGAACCCCAAATTGCTCCCAATGCATCCAATGGAGCGTAGATGTGTGAAAGTTAGAATGCACTGAAATCGTAGAATAAAGTGCTTTATGACTGTGTGTATGAATGGGTGAATGAGGCTTGGAGTAAAAATCACTTTGAGTGCTCAGTTAAAAGTAGAAAGAAGAACTATATTAGCGCCAGTCCATTGACTATATTTTGTTCATTAAAGAAAAACAGAAATATTCCATCTTTTTTCTTTTTCGTTTTGGTGGTTGGTGGAGAAGCCTGAACATCAGCAATGAAATTAGTAGTATTGTTAATTCAGTGTGTGTATATGTGTGTGTGTGTGTGTGTGTGTGTGTCAATATGCAGGACTCCAGGGAACAAAGTGAAGTTAACAACAGCCGTAAAGTTCATTAAAATAAACAAAGTCCATAAAGTACAACCCAGGCATGGAAACACAGGGAACTGGAAAACACTGACATCAGGAGACAAAAGACTAATGAGGCAACAGTGAACTAAAGAGTGGCAGGGGTATAAATATACACAGACTAATGAAAAACAAAGCACAAGAGGGAGAAGAGCACAGGTGTCAACAATCAAGGACAGGAATCAAAACTGAACACAACACATGGAAAACAACTGGCATCAAAGTAAAACAGGAAGTGAGAAACATAACTGAGAATGCAGACACAAGATTGAACTTGGCAGATAAACAAGCACACAAGATGAACTAATAACAAACTAAACACAGGCAGGGTCTAGAACTGAGGCAGAGGAGAACCGGAGGGAACTAATAAAAGTCAAAACACAAATGGAGGCTAGCACCAAGAAAAGGGAACTGAGGCTTGAATGCTGACACAGTACACAGTATGTAGAACTAAGAAATCCTGAAACCAAAAACAAGAACAAACAAAAGAAGCTTACAAACACCTAGGACCAAAACCATAAAACAGAAACTGCACAATGAACAGAAACAGAGGGGCTCTCAGGTAACATGTAAAGAAAACACAAGGGAAGTTGGGATAACAGAACAAAACCCAAAACAACATGAAACAAGAACCTAGGTACATGAAGAACAAGGAAAAACATCTTAGAAGCTAACAACACAGTTTCCCAACCACATAACTCACAGACAATAACAAGGATGTCTCCTTTGCCCTCTTTCTTTCAGCTGATCAGTTTGTATGCCACACTGAGGCCATTGCAGATATTGTGATCCTGGTGGATGGCTCCTGGAGTATTGGTCGGCTAAACTTCAGGCTGGTCCGTACGTTCTTGGAAAACCTGGTCAATGCCTTTGATGTTGGCATTGATAAAACAAGGATAGGTGGGTCCCAGCTTATTTCCTTCTAGAACAGATAGATTCACAATAGGTCCAATATGTCTGATGTTACAGACATGTTTTTTGCTTAGAACTGTCAAAAATTATGTTGTTTTTGTCTATCATATGAATACCAGATTGAGTGAATAATGAGGAAATGACAGGCCTTATATGTGTACTTGTGTGGTGTTGAATTTTTAGGCCTTGCACAGTACAGTGGTGATCCCAGGATTGAGTGGCATTTAAATTCTTTCTCAACTAAGGATGCAGTCATTGATGCTGTCAGGAACCTCCCCTACAAAGGAGGAAACACTCTCACAGGTACTGAGCCTCAATGATATTGCCATCTTATCTTACAACAACAGATTGTGGTTTAGTTTGTTAACAGAAAAAGGTGTTCTCACTTGCCTTTGTGTTCCATTGTCTTTCTTAAAATCCTTTATGATCTTCTCTCTCTTTTGCACTACTGTTCTATGCCTGTTCTTGTTCATTTACGACTAGTAAATGTTTTTAAATACACTTTTTATTTATTTTAGTTTGTCATTGACTATGCTCCCTTTTCTTGTATGTACCTGATTCCTCTTACTGCTCCTCCTCCTCCTCTTTCTCTCTATCTCTTCTAACAGGACTTGCATTGACTTACATCTTGGAGAACTGCTTCAAGTCTGAATCTGGTGCAAGGGTTGGTATACCCAAGATTGGGATCCTGATTACAGATGGAAAATCCCAGGACGATGTTATACCACCAGCAGAGGAACTTCGAGATGCTGGTGTTGAGCTGTTTGCCATTGGTGAGAATAAATCATAGATTGTACAGTCATGTGATAAATGCATTTTTCACAGAACTCTATCCAGTCCTGTGAAAACTAAGTACACCCTTTCTGCTTTCATAGGAATAAGAGCACTCAAAGTACTTTTTACTATAAGCCTCATTCACCCATTCACACAGTGCTTTATTCTATATCTTTAAACACATTTAACTGTCATAGACAAATTTACACTCCAAATTGGGGTTCAGTGTCTTTACCAAGGACACTTTCACATGTTGACTGGAAGTTCCGGGGAGCAAACCACTAACCTCCCAATTAGAGGATGACCCACTCTACCTCCTGAGCTGTAGCCTTCTATAATGCCATGCAATGCTAACCGAAATTGCAAAAAAATAATAATCCAAGCTCTTACAGGCCTCAGTTGGGATGGTAAATGTTAAAGTTCACAAAGAGTTGCCAGGAGAAAGCCTTTTCTCTTATGAAAGGACATGGCAAAGTTGGTTTGCATAGTTGCATCTAAACAAATCACCAATTTCAGGAAAAATGTCTTTGTATAGACAAGACTAAAAATGAAGAAGTTTACCATAATGTACAGCACTGATAAAAGAAACCAAACACAGCATTTTCAGCACAAGCACCTCATACCAGCTGTCAAGCATGGTGGTAGAGAGGTGATGATTTGGGCTTGTTTTGCATCCAAAGGATCTGGGCATTTTCCAGATATTGAGTCAACCACCAACTCCTCTGTACAGCAAAACTAAAGCAAAAAATTTAGCCAAAATTTGATCATACAACAGCGCACTAGAAAATCTACAGCAAAATGGCTAAAAAAATAAGAATCAAGGTTTTGCCATGGCCCAGTCAAAGTTCAGAACTCAACCCAATGCTATGGTGAGACCTTAAGAGAGCTGTGCATAAAGAAATGCCCGTAAACCTCAGTGAACTGAAGCAACATTTTAAAGAAGAGTGGGCTAAGTCTACTTTTTATGACTTCTTAGAGTGCTATAAAAAAACATCTTTTTTACATGAATTATTATATATTATTATTATATGAACTTAACCACTGTAATGGCGCTCATTATTTTTTGAACTATTGTTTTTAGGCCAGCAGTTCAGCAACCATCAGCATCTTGGTCTTTTTGGCTGCTGAATATGATTATGTGGCAGAAATGAGTAGTAAGTTAAGCTAGTGCTAGCTAGCTGGCTTGGTTATTAAGGTGTGTTGGTAGTTTGCTGAAATCTTAAATGCAATGTTGACTGTGGTTATTAAAAATAAGTCATAAAACTAAATATTGATACTGACTGGAAAACCTGAACAACTGATTCCTGAGCGTGTCTTTTAGTGGAACTGAACAGTAAATGTTGCCATATTCCTAAGAATACATCATTTTGATACAATTTAAACTGTGAGTTTTATTTTTAAAAAACTGTGCCTTAATTAATGAATTAAAAAGCATCAGCGACAACAAAACCTTTTAGTTTCTCTTTTTAAGTAGTTGCTAGTCATTTTTTTAACCCTAAATTTCTTTCATACTTTACTGACAAGCTGTGCTGCAGTGCAACATCTAAGAAGTATATATATTTTCTGTTAGGCCTTAGGTACAGATGTCTAATACAGGTGTTGTTTCCAGATGTTATCAGTTGATGTATGTGCCTTTACCTTTCCAGGTGTAAAGAATACTGATGAGAATGAGTTGCGGTCCATTGCCTCAGAGCCGGACAACACTCACGTCTACAATGTGGCTGACTTCAGCGTCATGAGCTCTATTGTAGAGGGACTGACAAAAACCGTGTGCACACAAGTGGAGCAGCAAGACAAAGATATCAAGCAGAGTGAGTTTTAGGGGATACTACAGAAAGCATGTGTCCTTACTTACACGCAAGCCTGAATACTAATACGAATTCTGAGATATTAAATATCTGAGATACAGTTGAACATAAAAGACAAAGTCAGTTTTGAAATAGTGTTCAGAATTATCCCTTTGACTCTTTAGGTGCTATTGAATGACCAAATGATAAAAAGTCACAGTGTAGATTTTGTTTAGTGTGGATCAAACCCTGTGTATGTAGAAAAATCTTGAGCATCTTGATCATAGTGTTATAGGTCCTATGTAAAGAGATGTTTGTGGGAAGGTGGTGGTATGCCACAGCAAATTAAAAAATATATATATTCAACATAAATTGTTTATTATACAGTACCTGTTCTACCTTTTCTTTCATCCATTGCTGTACAGATAAAGATACAGGTTGGAAAAAAAAGGACATCTTTTAAGGGACACTTAAAATCCACCCTAATGTTTTTTAGATCACATTTAAGTCCTTTCCGTTTTGCACTGATCTGACTCTGTGAGATTTGTGCTTAAAAATTTGTCACTGGGAGCAATTACATGCAATCTGAGGTAGCCTGTTGGCTTGTCTTGACATTTTCTGCTTTCAGAACATATACCAGAGAAAACGGGAATGCCGCTTGACCTGGTGACATCAGAGGTCACGGCCCAAAGCTTTCGGGTCTCATGGAGCCATGCCCCAGGAAACGTAAAGAAATACAGAGTGGTTTATTATTCTTCCCAGGGAAGCGAACCACAGGAGGTAAAGACTGTGTTATTTGCTAAAAACGCTACAGTACATTTGCCAATTTAAATCAGAAAGAGCTGAGGGAGTCAGCTGTCACTGCAAATACAGTTATCACTACATAAATTCAAGATATATATCCATGTCATTACAAGCGCATGACTCAAAAAATCTGGGTTATCTAAAAGTTTTGCATACAGATGTTTTTAAGCAAAAGTAGAAAAAATAAGTCAGTCAGTAGGAGCAGCGTGAGGTGGGCAAAATTGTACTTTTCCATTATATTTACAACACCAGGGGGAGTTATCAGGGATCAGGCAGGTTTATAGTTTGAGATCAGTTTTTCCTTGAGACGTCTGTGATATCATCCATCCATACCTCTCACTTTCAGCTCTCCATTCACAACTCCCCAGAATATCCTTGCAGGTTATGAAGGCTCACTAGAAATGACACTGTGGCCTGAACCAGGCACCTGCTTGATTTTTCCAGAACATTTGACCACAGAAACCATTAAATCTCTCACTTAGCTGAGTTTACAGGGACCAGATGTTCTGGAGCTGCATGTAAAGAGGCCTTTCCAGCTGGCTCAGCCCAGGCCTAATCTTTATTACAACTGTCATCCTTTTAGTTCCGAATGAAAAAAAATTCTTTAGCTTTAGACGTTTGTGCTTCATCCCATTCAATAAATCGATTGTTTCCTTTTTCCTTTTCCATTCTCTTTCAATCTGTCTTTCCTTCACTGGTTTCCTTTCCCTTTTCTTTTGTCTATTTTTCATTTTTATGTACCTCTATTTATTGCCCCAATTTCCATTTTTCGTGCCATTCTTTGTCCCCCTACCCCTTTACTCTCTCCCACCTATTTCTGCACTTTTGTTTTTTCCATCCATCTTTCTTACTCATTCTTCCACTCGCCATTTTGCATCCCAGGCTGTAGTACTCGGCAGTGAGACTTCCGTGGTGTTACAGCATCTTAGCTCCCTCACTGAGTACCAACTGGCTGTGTTTGCTGTGTATGCAAACAAGGCAAGCGAAGCTCTGAGAGGATCAGAAACAACCCGTAAGTTTATTTTTGCACACAAACACACATGCGGAAGTGTACTTATAAACCTCCATCCAAAGCTTCTGTCAGCATCTAAGAGAACAATTTAATAATAATGGCTTGAAAAGTTTGACAGCTGCAGAAGCCAGATTTATTGAAAATAATGCACCTATACTACAGGAATCAATATTTTTCATTCTTAAACTCAAAATTAGTATAAACTGTGTGCTATAATATTTATAATTTATACAACTGAAGCTCTCTTTAATCAATGCCTCTTCTAAAATTATTTATTTTACTCCTCCTTAATTGAAATGTGATGTGTGTTTGTCTGTGTGTGGTCTGTGTGCATACATTTAGTGGCTCTTCCCACAGTGACCAGCCTCCAGCTGTTTGATGTGAGTCACAGCACCATGAAAGCAAGATGGGATAGTGTGGATGGAGTCTCTGGCTACATGCTGCTGTATACACCTCTGACAGATGATGGCAACTTGGATGAAAAGGAGGTAGTAAAAGAAAGAAAAACAAGGGGAGGATGAATTGCTTATTTAGTTCAAAGTTGTAAACTTGGAACTTGGCAACATGAAGGCCCAGGTTTTGATTTAAATGATGAAATAAGTGCATTTGTTCATTTTGTCCGCAGATCAAGGTGTCAGATGCAGTAACAGAACTGGAGCTGGATGGGTTGATCCCACACACTGAATACACTGTCACTGTTTATGCCATGTTTGGAGAGGAGACCAGTGACCCTGTTACAAACCAGGAAACCACATGTGAGCAATGCACCCACAAACAGTTTTTGACTTCAAGAAGTTCTTTACCTTTGTCCTAAAATTATTGG
Source organism: Etroplus canarensis (assembly GCA_015106775.1). Classification (NCBI taxonomy): domain Eukaryota; kingdom Metazoa; phylum Chordata; class Actinopteri; order Cichliformes; family Cichlidae; genus Etroplus; species Etroplus canarensis. The sequence continues at coordinate 19,466 of VUQH01055292.1, read as the reverse complement.
AAAATGTATTTACCTAACTGTCAACTGTAAAACCAGGTCTCTACCATGTCCTCAATCTTACGGTCAAAAACTCAGACTGCTTCTCATGAAGCTACCCAACAAAAATGGCTGAAACTGGGTCAAAACTGCCAGTGAGTATGACGGCAAAAACAGACCTGTAGACAAATGGACGCTGATGCGGTTTCCATGTAGAATTGAGGTCTAGTCATACCGCCTATTACAATGTAAGGAAAATTGATTTAATTATTGCAATGATGGCATTAAATGCATATGATATTTTTTAAATAAAATGCAATGAAATTTGGTCACTAAATGGTTGTGAACAGACCGTACAAGACTAAGATTAATGGAGAGTAGTGAATTAATGTTTTTGTTTTTCAGATAGACAGACAGACACACAGACACACAGACAGACAGACAGATAGACAGACATTCCAGACTGGGAAGTGCTTAGATTACAGCAGCAGCAGCAACAACAACAACATATATACACAGTGCACAATATAAACAAGAAATACAGAGAAGCCACATATATACAAAACCTACTATAGAAGGACAAAAATGACTATGCAAGAAAATACATTAAATATTAAATATACGTTTGTGAAATAATTTTGAAAAAGACAATAAATATATTGGCAAAAAAAAAAATATTAAATATACAACAGTGATTTAAGATACTAAGAAGTATAAAAGTATAGAAACGTATACATTGTATACATAGACACATGGACAAGTTACAATTAGGTAGAGGACAATGGAAACAAGATGTGCAAATTAGTTGGCTCAAGCCTGGAGAGTTGACTGAGCCAGAAATTAGTGAGTATAGTGTTCTTTGTAGGACAGAGGTAAGTTGTTGTATGGAGTTGTTGCCTGGGGCAGAAAATATCTCCTATATCGGTCCTTGTAACAGTAAAGCTGAATCAGTCTGTGAGAGAAAGCGCTCCGCTGTCTGTCTGGTGTCCTTAACTTACTTGATAATGTAAATTCTGTATCATTTGCTGCATGGTGAATTTAACATATCTGGACTGTCACAACCAATACACTGCCTGCCTGCCCCAGATGTCAGCATTATAACCACTGTAATACAAGGAGGCCAGTGTGTAGTTGCTTGGCTCAGTAGAATGAGAAATGGGCCACATATTAGGGGTCTTGACTTAAATCCATCATGTGGTGACCTTCTTCTCTGGATTGAGAAGTTTTTTTTTTATATATTGTTCTTATTGATAAAATGATAATGTAGAACAACTAACAATTGCTGAATAAGAGTTATGTTGAGCCAATAGTGAGAAAAGACAGCTAGCCAAACAGTTATTCAACATGGAAATGCTTGCTGGGTAGAAGCACAAGAGCATACAAACTACAGACTGTATAAAAGAGATGGATGTAGCCACCATGACATTACCCACTGCTTTGTAGACTCTGCTTTAAATCAGAATCAGAATACTTTATTAATCTCGGTGGGGATTACTTACATTTCTCCCCTGGGGAACATTTGAATGCCTCATGTTTAGGTGGGCTTAGTTAGCATCTAATGGTAGGTAACTCAGTTAGCAAGGTGGATCTACAGATATATGCTAATTTGTTTGAATTAACAGACGAATAAAAAAACTTAAATCAAGGACTTCTTTGATAGTCCAGTAATAGGCTACTACTAACTAATACTAAACACACAGCAAGGGATGTTATCTGTCAAATATATCAACCAAAAATCCCCCAAAAGTTACCACAAACATGGATTACAGGTCCATTTGCTCCAGTTAACTGAGATGAATCTGTCTACACCCCATCACTCCAAGTGACCACACCTTTAATAAAGATAAATTTACAATTTAATTGGGTGACTTATTATTTTTTTTAATCACAATCCATTCTAATAAAGGGGGATATTTTGTATCATCCTTTAAACTAAATGTGTTTATTTTTGCTCCTAAAGTAATAGTTGAGTCTTGTGCTTAGTTTCTGGCACTGGCTTCTTTTTAAAGTCTAAAAGTTGATACTTGTGCAAACACACATCAAACTTTCTATCTATCTCTCCCTCTAGTACCACTGAGTCCTCCCAGCAACCTACAATTTTCTGACATCACCCACAATTCCGCCCACATCAGCTGGGACCCTGCGCCTAGTGGAGTCAAAGGTTACCACATCATGTGGGCAAAGACAGAAGGACTAGCCCCAGACGAGGTGATGTGTGACTGTGTTTTATATGTTTTAGAAAATTTATTTCTGATTGTCAAGACAAGAAGAGATTAGGAGAAAGGAAAAGATGAAGGAATGAGCAAAGAGTGGAACAATTAAAGGGATAATGCTTCTCAGTATTGCAGCATCGTGCCAAAAATGACTATTGAGTAGCAATACAAATCATCCAAGAAAATCTACATATATTGCAAGCAGACAAAATCTTTGAGAGTGTTTTGGAGTTTGCATGTGAATAAGTACCAGAGGTGAAAAAATAAATACCTGTGCCTTGCATATTTCTAGAGAAAGACAGAGTGCCTATACAGAAAATGTGGTATTATATGAGGAAGTCAGGAGTAGCAGAGAAGTATGTGAGGATGGTGGACATGTGTGAAGATAGCAAAACAGTGGTGGTGTTGGGGGTGGATTACATCAGGGATTGGCTCAGATCCACTTCTTGCTTTCAGTGGTGATGGACAGGTTGACAGATGAGGTCAGGAAGGAGTCTCTGTGGACTATGATGTTTTCTCAGATGACACTGTGATCTGTAGTGAGAGTAGGGAGCAGGTGGCAGAGAGCCTAGAAAGGTGAAGTATGCACTGGAGAGAAGAGGAATGGAACTCAGCAGAAGCAAAACAGAATGAAAGTAAGACAGGTGCAATGGTGAAGATTCAAAGAGTAGAGGTAGTAAAGGTGGATGAGTTTAAATACCTGGGGTCAACCAATCAAAACAATAGACATAGTACAAGAGAGGGGTAGAAGAAGACACAGGCAGAGTGGAGTGGGTGGATACGAATGTCAGGTGCCAAAAGGATAGCAGCAAGAGAGTAAGGAAAGGTTTCGAAGAAAGTAGTGAGACCTACTATGATCTATGGTTTGGAAATAGTGGCACTGACAAAAAGACAGGAGGTGCAGCTGGAGGTGGCAGTTTTCCTGATGCTGAGCTTCCAGGCAGGAGCAAAAGAGGAAGACCACAGAGAAGATTTATGGAGGTAGTGAAGAAGGACATGAGAGGGTTGGTGTGACAGACAAGGATCCAAGGGGTGGCATGAGAGGGAGGCAGATGAGCTGCTGTGGGGATCCCTAAATGGAGCAGCTGAAAGAAGGCATAGTCTATGCATAAGGTTTTCATGAGCGTGCTTTCACCAGTTTTTGTAAGAGAATATATGATGTGCCTCTGCGTGTCCTGCAGGTGGAGGTTGGTCCAGTGAGTTCTTATGATCTCAGTGAGTTGACATCTCTGATGGAGTACTCAGTGGCCATCTTTGCCCTGTATGACGAGGGGCAATCAGAACCACTCACTGACGCATTCACCACCAGTAAGAAACTGTCATTTTGTTACAGGGAGGATAGATGAGAAGATGCAGTACCAGAAATTGCAGATAACAAGTAATGGGTTGAGTTTTGTGAGTTATTGCCAGCAGTGGTGATTTCCAAGCAGATTTTTATGTTTGTTTTTGATGTTGATATTTTTTCTATTTCTCAACATCTCTGCTGAGGACAATTTAGTCGCAATCTCCAGAAAATAGTTTTATCAATATCATTAGAAGGCAAACCATTTCTCTCTTAGTGCCAAACAGTGGTGAATTTTATTACCCTCACTGGTCCCTTTGCTATTTTGGCGGCCTGCCCATCTCATTTACACCTCGGCATAATAGCCCAGTCACATTAAAAGGTCATTTCACTGTCCCTGACTATTCTGTCACGCTAACAGATATTGATTTGTAAGAATATCCCTTTATGCAACAAGCAGTTGGGCTCCAGTGCTGAGTCAGCTCTAAGAAATGTGTCTGGCAAGGAACTGTTAAACTATGCACTTTAAAAGGACCGTTTGCAATTTTTATTTATCTCCTGGCAAACTTTGTTTAATGGAGCAGGTTTTGGAAAGGGGGCTTTACGAAGTAACACAAACTTTTTGAGTTGAGGAGTAGGAAGTGGTAAATTCACACCAAAATGGTGTGACAGGGCTTTTGTAAGAACTAACTTTTTGATTAACTAGCAGTTATGTAATAAATTGGCCCAGTAGAAAGGCTTCATAAAACAGTTTCACGAAGTTACAGTATAATCAGAACAAAATTGAAAATGTTACTGAATTTATCTACATATTTAAAAAATGAGAGAAGGGGAAGAAAGTCTCAGTTTCTCTGTCTTTCAGCTCCAGTTCCTGGTCCTCTGAATCTACGCTCCACTGAAGTCAGCACAGTCAGCTTTAAGGTCAACTGGGATCACTCAGCCAATGACATTATCCTCTATAAACTCTCCTGGGCACCATTCATAGGTGGCGACACCAAGGAGGTTAGTCCCACTAAAGCAAAAAGTATAATTAAGCATCTGAAGATAAATAACCTGCATTTGGCCAGAAGTCAAGTTATTATCTCTTTTTTTAAAGGAAGAAGTAGGCTCCACTCTATTTGCATGGATGAAGTCAAAACGGTTCCCTATAGTCTTGCATTGAAAGCTTAACTACACCACCAGTAGCTGGTAAAAAATCTGGCATGGTTGAGTATAAATAAAGGCTGAATAAATCTAGAAATTAATGGCTTGGGTGTTTTATTACCATGATCTGGGGTTTAGAGACAGCTGCAAGGCAGTGATAGAACCCTTAGAGTGTGTGTTTGTGTGTGCGTTTTGCAAGCCTTTATGTGTGTTTGTGTGTTTTCCTGAGAGTCATCGGAGCTGAAAATAACACTCTGGGGAGTTGGAGAGGTGGGTTGGAAATACCGCCAGACTAGAGAAAGGGATACATGGAGCTTTTCTCTGTTTCTCACCCACATGCTGCGGGTGCTCACACACATGCAAGCACACATTTACATCCTCCATCGATCTGCTCACAATTGTTGCATCTGAGAGGGGATTAGACATAATACATACAACACAGAGACAGAGTGGAATGTTAACCACACAAAAACTTTACAATAATTTGATGCCTTTTTAAAAGTCTTTTAATCAATTAAATGTCGCTTTGACTCTTGGAAAACAATAAAATAAAATATGAGAAATATCACATTAAGGGCAAGAAAATGGAAAAAGGAGAGGGAGTCAATGACTCACTAATAATGTTTCAGGGGAAGCACAAATGGCCCCGCTGGTAAAATTTTCATGCAACTATACCTTGGAGGGTTTTGTAAAGAAACAAATACCTGCATATAATCTGGTTATTGAACCATCTGGAGTAAATTCTAATTTCAGGGTTTCCCTCTGTAGAAGTGTGCTGTACTCTTGATGACCTCTTTGTGTGTACCTTGGGGTCTATTTTGTCTAAGTGTGATACAGTTTGTAGTGTTTATTTGGACTCCTAAAGATGCAGAGAGTCCAACTGGAAACCTTTGATGCTCTTGGGAAACAACACATTTTTGTATAATATAGAAAACCTCTTTATACAGTAAAAGCTATGATAGTCATATTTAATTTTTATTGTTGTTTAAAACAAAGAAAATGTTCAATTTAAAGTCTGTGTATTTGGCTAAATGCAGCTAATTAAACACACAACACATACAAAGTATAAAGACTTGATTTCATAAATACCTGCCTCCTAAAATATGTGCTTCCTCCTGCTTCCTCCTCTTTCTGCAGAAATTATGAGGCAGTTTGTTATTTGATGTTTTTAGCAGCTTCCTCTACTAAAACCCAGTCATGACCTTGGTTTTTGAGAGTCTGGAATTTTGCTTTAGAGTATTAATAATCTTGTCAGACTCTTGGTTATTGGCCAAAATTTTATCACATCTCTTAACTCAGGAAACTCCTTCTACTGACAAATATAACAACACATTTAAAAAACACAAATCAGAAGATGCTGACCTAACAGTATTTTGAAACACAACATGAACATTTTTAATATTGGAATATTTTTTAAAAAGTTTATTTTTTAACCGATAAAATTACTGAAAGTGTTATAAAACTGACTGTTGTTAATACTACACGTGACTGTAGAATTATTAGCTTTTACGGAACAAACAAGTTATAAAGCAATAAAGCTGACATTTGTTGGAAATAAGATATTATACAAGAATTGTATGTATTTTTATTTTCTGTAGGTGGTCTTGAGTGGAAGTGATAACACATACATGCTGACCGATCTCACTCCCTCCACTGAGTATGAAGTTATGCTGATGGCCATATTCAAGGACAAATCTGAGAGTGACAAAGTCTTTGTCACTGAGACCACATGTAAGTGCAATTAGATTATTTGAGTGGCAACATGTATAGCTGTTCAAATGACTAGGCTACATTATATGGACAAAAGTGTTGAGCCACACCTCTTAATTATTGGATTAATTCAGGTGTTTCATTCAGTCCCATTGCCACAAGTGTATGAAAGCAAGCACCTTGTGAAAGAATGGGCCACTCTAAAGAGCCCGCTGAATTCAAGTGTACTACAATGGGATGCCACCATTGCAACAAGTCAGCTGGTGAAATTTCTTCACTCCTAGATATTCCACGATCAACTGTAAGAGGTATTATTGCAAAGTGGAAACATTTAGGAACCGCAGCAACTCAGCCACGATGTGGCAGAGTTACAGAGTAGGGTCACTGAGTGTGTAAACGTCACCAACACCCTGCTGACTCAATAAATGCAAAGTTCCAAACCTCCTCTAGCATTAACATCAGTACTAAAAATGTGCACCAGGAGCTTCATGGCATGGATTTCCACAGCTGAGCAGCTGCATGCAAACCTCACATCACCAAATGCAATGACAAGCATTGGATGGAGTAGTGTAAATCACACAGCCACTGTACTCTGGAGCAGTGAAAAAATGTTCTGTGGAGTGATGAATGACACTGGCAGTCTGATGAATGAGTCTGGGTTTAGTGAATGCCAGTAGAGCATTACCTGCCTGACTGCACTGTACCAACTGTAAAGTCTGGTGGAAGAGTAATAATGCAATATGAGGTTGTTTTTTGGGGGGGTTGTCTGGACCCGTTAGTTCCAATGAAATGAAATCTAAATGCTTTGACTTACCAAGACATTTTGGACAATTCTATGCTTTAAACGTTGTGGGAATAGTTTGGGGAAGGTCCGTTTTATTCCCAGCATGACTGTGCCCTAGTGCGCAAAGCAAGGTCCATAAATACATTGTTGTATGAGTCTGGTGTGGAAGAACTTGACTGGCCAGTACCTTTCATCCAACATCAGAGTCTGACCTCACAAATGCTCTTCTGCATGAATGGGGAAAAAAGTCCTACAGGAACTATCTTGTAGATTGCCTTCCCAGAAGAATGCAAAGGGGGACCAACTCCATATTAAACCCTACAGATTTAGAATGACATGTCATTAAAAACTCCTTCAGGTGTCATGTCTACTTGGGCTAGTACTTTTATACGTATGATATAACTGTGGTATTTGTTTTATCTAGTCAGTAGACAACTTCAGAGATAGTAGACAAAGTGCTACTGCTTGCCTATTATAACAGATCAGTGCAATGTACATGTACATACAGAATCAGAAAATTAGCATTTCTAAGTCAAAGCAAAGCTTTGCATGAACACATTTGCATTGATTTGTTTGTCTCAGCTTATCTCAGAAGAACAAAATCTATTATACCATCAATGATTTGTTACATATTCCTGTCTAATTGGCTTACTTATCGACACAAAGAGTTGTTGAAGAGAATTTGAATCTAATTATCTGATTTGTGCTCTTTGTATTTCCCCAGTGGCCAAGACAACAACGATTGCTACCACAACCACAGGTAAGAAGTGTCCAAACTGGCTTTCTGTAAAACTTCAAAATGTCAAGCATTATGAAAGAATTACACTCTGAGTAATGTACATGCATGAAAATAGGCAAACTTTGACCAGACAAGATGTGATTACAGAAGACACCTCATGTTAGGTAAAATTGTGCCGTACAATTTATTTTTGAACCTTAAAACTATTACTTTAAATTATTTTGCTAGCATGTGTCCAGTGGACAGAAGGCTAATTTCACTTGGTACGTTTTCTGAAAAACTATCCTTGCAGAGAGACTGGCCAAATTTTAATCATGGCTCAAGCCAAGGCATCTGTCAAGAAAGGCAATTTCCATTTTAATGTGAAAGTCTCTACTTGCTGCCAGTGTGGGCTAATGTTGCCAAAGTGCAACCGTAGCTCTACTTAGTGCTTGTAGCAGACTTTTGGCCATTGTTGCTTATATACTTTCATCAGGCAAAAGCAAAATTACTGAGTGCTTAGAAAAACTGTTCAAATTGATAAATTCAAAGCTTGAAAATTGATAACACGCTCATGGAGGATGTGCTTCATGAAAAAGTTTGTGCTTATACAAGTGTGTTTACCAAGTTGGCTTTATCCAGAGATGAAACACTGATTATCATTTCAGAGGTGACCAAAGGCCATCTGGATTGTGTTTTGTTGTTTTAGATGCAGACTACAGCTAACTGAGTCTTGTGACTTCAAAACTAAAAAAAAACAAATCTTTGCCCACTATCCTAGAAACTTTAACATAGCACATCTGCTTTGTTTAAAACTCCAAGTGCTCCTCTAAAAATCACAACTTAAAGCAGATCACTATAAGACAGCCAGATGCCTATGTTTTTTTAAAAGTGGTTTGTTGTTTAAAGGCTGATTCATGTGTAGAATCCTTGCCCTGATTTGCATTCAGACAGGTCTACCTTGATTTACAGCCTTTATTGAGACTGATGAAACCAGTAAAGCAAAAGCATTTTGCTTTATTCTCCAGCTAAGCTGGATTTTACTTTTCTTTACCACCCATAATCACAGCAAACTGTGCTGGAACTTTCACAGTAACTGTTATGATTTTCTGTTGGGTTTTGACTGATATATTTACATTAAGTATGAAGAAAATGGAGTTAAGCCAAACTTCAGTTTTTTAAAATATAAAATTCAAAGTAATTCAGTACAATAACCACAGTCTGTGATGTGGTGTCACAGTGGCACGTCAGGCTGTGAGAAACCTTCAGTTGAGTGAAGAGACCACCCAGAGTTTAGAGGCTTCATGGGAACTGGAAGACCCCAACGTGAAGAGCTACAGAGTTGCCTGCACCAGTCTCAGTGGTGATCACAAGCAGTCTGTAAGTTGGAGGTTTAATGGTTTGTGTATGGTTTATGACTGATTTCTGATTTTAATTATTTTTCTCCCTTAAGAGTTATTTTAGATTCCTGTTACATGTCATGCTTCGTCACAAACCGTGCTCCTGGTGAATTGAGAAGGCTGATTATATGGAACAGACAACACTGAAGTTGTGTTTGGTTATTGTTATTTTACACCTCCAGCCAACTGGATGGCCCTTACAGCGGTCAGTGTTGGGTCATCTGCTATAGTCAGAAAACTGATTACACTTTTAGTCCCGGGCCACTTACCCTCTCGTTCTTGATCCCTCTATCTCTTCTAAGAGCCCTTGAGCTCAGTGCCATGTACCGACCCTGATCGCTGATGTACCCACACACATACACACAGTCAGCCTCTCCCTTCTTCTCCTTCTGTCCCTCTATCTCTCTGTTTTTCATCTATTTTCCCTCCCTCTTGTCTTCTCTATCCTCTAGCTTCCTCTTACTTCTCCTCTCTCCCCCTCTTTTAATTTCCCAATGTGGTGTCAGAGCTGTAGAAGATGGAGAGTCCAGGCCAGACCAGAAGACATTCCATTATCTTTTCAGCAGCCATTTACCTCACTGCAAGCAGAGATGGAGGGCAGCAGAAAAAAGGAGCAAAAGCAACAAAGAGAGGTGGAAAAAAAACAATAGCTAAACAAAATGGGAAGAAGCTTAAACCTGTCTGCCCACTGATAGACAAGGGCCATTTCAGGTCAAACATCTTTTGATAAGTTTCGACGTGTTTTGGTGTGGACTTGTATGAGAGGCTGATAAAGAGAAAAAGAGATATTGTTTCAAAGCATGCATTTTTCATATGGTAAGGTTTATGTGTTTGTGTATATATTTAAATATATTTTTGTGTGTCTGCATTCCCACTTTGACACAGACAAGCGGTTCAGCACCAAGGTCACAGTGGACAGCTCCTCCCAATGCATTGGTTCTAAATAGCCAGGTCTAACTGCTCACATGTCACATCTTGGTGTCACAGTTAAATGCTCTGTATTCTCCTCAATATCATTTTGAGCATGTAGAATTAATATTGTGAAAAGTATTATTTTAACTCTTTTTCTAAACACAACCAAGTAACAAGTGAAAGGAAAACGAAAGTTTAGTAGCAGTAGTTAGTAAGTTTAGGGACAATGACTCATTTTATTTTTTATAAAGTTGCCTCTGTGCACCACCACAGTGAATTTTAAATCAAAATTTGATTGAAGTACAGACTTTCAGCTTCAGTTCAAAAGGTTTGACAGAAGAATTGCATTTATTGTTTAGAAATAACAGGCATTTTCATACATAGACCCCATTTTCAGATTCTCAGAAGTAATTGGGTAATTGACTGATAAACAGCTTCATGGACAGGTGGTCAAGAGGATGATTGCAGAATTCTTTATTTTGGTTAAGAAAAACTCCTTCACAACATCTAGCCCAATCAAGGACAATCTTGAGGAGGTGGGTGTATCCTATAGGTGCATCATTTCCAAAATCTACAATCAAGAGATGCCTTCATAAATGTAAATACAGAGGGTTTTCGAACCACTGGTTTTCACTCAAGCATCTAAAAGACCCGGCCTGGTTCTGGAAAAAATGATTTGGACAGATTAAACCAAGATTAACTGCCAGTGTAACCAGGTCCCTAGTGTTTAGTGATGATGTGCAGGATTACTTCTGAAGCGCACAGGACTGGACACTCTGCTCAGATTCAGCCAAATGCTGCAAAAATGGTGCTGCACATTGCAAATGGATAATTATCCAAAGCATATTGTGAAAGCAACCCAAGAGTTTCTCAAGACACAGAAATGGTCAGTCAGTCACCTGATCTCAACTCAACAGAGAAGCTTTTCAGTTACTGAAGACAAAACTGAAGGCAGTGAGACCCACAGACATGGAGCAATTCTTGATGGCTGCAGTAATGGCCTGGCAGAGCATCTAAAAGGGTGGAAACGCCACATTTGGTGATGTCCATGAGTTCTGGATTTCAGGCAGTCATTGACTGCACATAATTTTCCTTCAAGTATTAAAAACGATCCTTAAATTTTGAATATTTTAGTTTTTCCCATTACTTTTGAGCCTTTGAAAATAATGGCTAAGTATAAAACTGCCTGTAAATCCTAAATAGTTAATGCAATTCTTTTGTCAAACCCTTTAAATCAAAGTTGAAAGCCTGCACTTTGATGATATATTGATTGTTTGATTTAACATCCACTGTGGTGGTGTGCATAGACAAAATTACAAAAAATGCATCACTGTCCCAAAAATTATGAACCTAACTTTATATAGAGATTGGGGAGCAAGTAAAAAGACAAGAGAAACTGCCTGTGGGTTCTTAATTGACAGTCTTGTGATTTGCTATTTCTTTATTATGCTGTTAGTACAAGAAAAAAAGTTAATCTCTCTGCTTTTGTTAATGGCTTGTTTTTGAAACCCAAGACTTAGTAAAGAACAGACAGCTGAACTTTAGAAGGCTTTCTGATGAACATTTTAAATAGAATCTTGATTTCTAAATAGTAAAGCTCATTGAGTAAGGAGCAGAAGTAAGTCAATTTTTATTACTGATAGTTATTATTGAGTGAAGTAACTTTTTTACATCAGTGCCACTTAGTATAATCAAGGTCCACATTCACTGTATTACATAAAATACATAACCTTAATAGTCATGGTTATTATGGAACTGCAAATGACTGTTATTACATCTCCTAGATGAAAATAAGGAAATTGTATGGTCTTGACCTGGTTGCACATCTGTTGCATCCATCGCATCCGCTGTAGAGATTTGTGAATTTATTGCAATAACACTTTACAGATTTCAAGAACTTTTACCAAACTTGGTAGGTACGGTATATACACCCAAAGGAGTTGTAACGTGCTGTGTGATTTCAGCTCTCTGGCCCAAATATGAATGGTCCTTCTGGATTTCACAATAAAAAAACATGTTAAAATTGGCAAAATTTTATATGTATGAGACACATATGACTTCAGTGTCTACTTTTTTATCTATCAAGTAGTGAACAAAGCCAAAGCCCACATAAAGACATAGCAATAAAATGATACTGGATCTAATCCAGAAGTAAATCTGGACCCTCACCCCAACAGATTTCCTGTTCTTTTTCCAGTTTTTAATAGACAAAGGTTAATATACAGTAATCATGAGAAAAACCAGACTTCTTTTGCTCATCAGCTTATTTCTGGAGTTCACCCATCATTGTAGAGTTCAGAAATGTTCACTAATGATCCTGCAAGGCTAGCATAAAAGCATAATGTAATGAAATGAGACCTTACCAGTGCTTGTCCTCGCGTGGTTACATAATGATGACATTATCAGGGGTCCACAAATAAGAACCACTGGGCTTTGGGTTAGGATGTACAGTATTGGATGCTTGGTAGAGGGGTAAAGAATGGGCAGTTACTTTAGTGCCACTTAGTTTGTAAATGTTTTAGTTTAAAATATATTCAGTTAGATGCCAAAACAGTCAAAGTTTACTTTTAACTGGATTACATAGTCTTAATATTCATGGTTATTATGGAACTGCAAATAGCTGTAATTTTCATCATGCTAAGCACTTCTAGAGGAAATGTTCGTAATATTCAACTTTTAGTGCTCAAACCAGCTTGCATAAGAAGTTGTAAAAGAATATTGCAAGGTTTCATTATTCTTATTCTCTAGAATAAACAGTGAGTCTCATACTTAGTTTATTTTTGTCAGTTTTTAAACATACTGTAAAATGTCAACATCATCATAATTAGCTCACTGCCTCAGAGGAACTACACAGGATCCTGTTTTTTAGATGGTAGTGTAGCCTGTTTGAGGTTGTTGAATAAAAAAGCACCTCATTTATACAAAGCAATACTTTTAGGACCCAAACAAACATGCAGGGAATGACTTCAATGTTTATAAAAGAAAACCAGGCAATAATGGATTTCCTCAGCTCTTCCCTGCTCCACTTCTGGCATCAGCTGATTTTATTGACTGGGCTAAATTGGGAAGAATTCTTGAACACTTCTTAAGGGTATCTGCAGCATTCTGCAGACACTCTCTTTCCTTCTGCGTTATCTGTCCCTCGTAATGTCCCTATCAACCAGCATAGAAGAACAACAGTTTCTTTATCTAGCCTGCTACATACAGTCACTTGTATGCATGCTTCTGGTTTGCCCTTTGACTCTGCCTGTGTGCAGAAATTACCACTGCTTTAAAATTCTTCCTGTATTCACCTGCTCATTCAAATGTTCCCAGAATGTGTGTATTTATGTGTGTGTTTGTTTTTAGATGTTAGTTTCTGGTGGACAGAGGAGAGCAGTGCTCCAGTCTTTACACTCAGACACCCAGTACAAAGTGACTGTCACCCCAGTGTACAACGACGGAGAAGATGGCCTCAGTGACTCTGCCATGGGCTCCACATGTAAGAATAACAAATCTCCCCCAGCACACACACAAACATCAGGACACACAAGCTCCCCTGACCTATTAACCATCAAGGTCAGCTCTGTTTCTCTTATTTCATTATACAAAGATGCAGCTCCCAGTTTAGCAGAACAAATGACAAAACTCGAAGTTAATGACACTGAATTTTATCGCTGTGAACAGAAAGTTCATTTGCATTGCATTAATTTCATGTTCATTTACGCTCCTGAAGGAGAATATAAATCAAAGCCCTGACAAATACTGATGCGTTCCTAATTGTCGTAATGAAGGCCGCTCATAATTACAGCAGCTCCTTTCATTAATGAGACGATTAAATTATTTTGCTCAGCTGTAATTGATTTTCTCAACTGTTCTCTAGATTACCTCTTATGGGCAGCAGCAGTTGTCTCCTGATTGCACAGAGAATTGAAATGTCAAAAAATACATGACAAAATGTGTCATCTTTTTAGATGAGAGTACTATAGGTCATTGTAATGCAAATAAAAGTCTGCTTAGCTTAGACAATGATAAATCAGATCCCAGGAAGAGCTGATATACAGTAAGAATTGAGTTTATACTTTTTTGAGGGATGAAGGGACCTGAATTAATGTTCCATTTATTTAATTGTGAAAGTGGAAAACTTATGCTCATATCACGGCTGCATATTAAACCTTTAACACCTAATTGCTTCTATTGTCTTAAGTCAAAAAACTTTCAAGTACTGAAAGTGGAACAGCTATCATTAAATGCTGGTTGGAATGATTAACTCATGTATAGCTGCAAGAAAATTAATCAACGCCTATTCTGAAAATCAGTTGATTGAATAATTTTTTGCAGCCAAGCAACAGACTTTTGACTTTCAGCTTTTTTTTCTTACTTTTCCTTTTATCATTGTCAGCTTTTAAGAAAAAAAAGCTTAATCTGGTATCACATTTTCACTCTTTTCTATTAGTTTAGATTACTTAATTATTTGATTATCTGAAAGAACATTTAGCAAACAAATTAACACTTTTAAGCAATGGTCAACATCAGCCTGAAGTTTATGTTATAAATAATTAAATATTAACTTTACCAGTTTTATTTAAATAAATTTCTTGAATGGCTGTACTACATTTTTAAATTCTTAATAACTGAACGATTTACACATGTGGAAATATGTGAAACTGTAGGAGAGCGACACTAGTATAAAACATCCTAGTGTGTACAATCACAATACGCGATGACCATCTCTGCAGTTGATGACTTAATTCATTCCAATCTATCACATCAAACTTCAAACATATTTTGATAATATAAACTTAAGTTCTGAAAAGCTTTTCAATCTTCTGATTTTTTCTTATTTTTTTGGCAGTGCCACTCCTGTCGCCTGAAAATCTGCGTGTGTCGGAAGAGTGGTACGACCACTTCAGGGTCACGTGGGATCCACCTCAGTCCCCTACAGAGGGTTACAAGCTTGTCTACCAGCCCATGAATGGTATATACACACACACACACACACACACACAAACACACACACACACACACACTAGGTCAATACTTTTTGGGAGAATGATACAATCTCTGCCAAGGAGGTTATGTTTTCAGTAGCATTTGTTTGTCTTTGTGTTGGCTTGTCTATCTGTGTGTAATGTAACTCAAACAGTTCTGAATGGATTTTCAAGATTTTTTTTTCTTTTTTTGGAGAGATAGGGTGTAGTATAAGGAACATCCAATTAAAATTTGAAGGACCAGATCCAGGATTGTTTTTTTATTGTTGTTCCTTTCTGCCATTGCAGGATGGGGCAATTTCAAGACATTTGGTACTAGCTCCATAAGTGAATGCTATAATATTTGCATAAAAATGACAGATAAAATCTCCATATGGTCTACCATACTGAAGACTGCTCAAGACCCAAGACCCAAGTAGCATTCCAGACCTCATAATTCAGAATGTTGAAATATATAGGGTTCATGAGATATTCTCAGTTGCTACTGACTTGCAACTGACATCAAATTGTAGCTGAAACTTTGCTGATACAGTAGGGTGCCAACATATTTTCACGTATCTTCACAGAGCAAGTAGTAGTAATAGTAGTAGTAGAAAACTACCATTACTGTAAATGTGTTTTTATTGAATAACTTTAGAACTAATATCAATATGATTCCAGGTGGTAGGGGTAGGTTTTAATAGTCAAGGAATCACATCATGGGAATAAAATTACCACAGGGAAGTACTTGTTTTCAGGTGTAATGGTATCATGCAGTACTGTATGGCCTTGGTGGAGTTTTTTGCTGTCTTACTGCTTCTTTTTTTAATTTGACCGCTGTATACCACAACAGTAGATTTTAAATCAATTAAGATGTGATTAAAGTGCAGACTTACATCTTAAATTTAAGCGGTCTGCCAAAAGTATTACCATAGCTGTTTAGGAATTACAACTATATACATAGTCCCCCATTTTCAGTAGTGTAAAAAGGGAAAATTACAAAAGTTGTGTCCAAATATTTATGGCCCTAACACTGGCACAAATGTACATTTATGAGGTTCGGTGTTTATAGTGTACCCTATGTACAGTTTCCTATTTCTAGCCCACATACACACATGTTGATACACTGTTAGACAATTACTAGCTGTCAAGCACAGCAGTATTTTTAAATTTTGTGTATGCTTTGCCCTGGGACTTGTTCAAACATACTAATCTGTTTGTTATGAGAAGACCTACCACTGAAAAGCCTGTGATGCACACATAATATCTTAAGACCAAAGCACTCTCAAGATGTTCTAGTTTTCCCTGGAAAATGTCACCAACCAGCACTAAAATAAGTCAATACCCTTACTCGTTTATTTTTTTGGCTCAAAGCATCATCACAAGCACATTTTCCCTGTTCTGCGGCATATCTAGTGCTAATTGTTTTGTGTTTTCAAGACAAGGCACTAGTCTTTGTATTTTCCATGCCTGTTTTTAGTCATCTAAACACAATCACTATGTCTCTGAGGGTTTAGCTTCAAGCAGACAGGACTGCATTTATCTGATTTTAGGAAATTATGCTGAAGTGGAATAAATTTCAGCAGGCTGCCGTGTTCACTGTGAGAGTCATGGTGGTAAGAAAAGCGTCTTTGTGTACAAATGACTGCAAACTCTCTCTTTCTCTCTCTCTCCCTCTCTCTCTCTCTCGCTCCCATTCTCTCGCTCTCTCTCTCTCTCTCACACACACACACACACTCATGCAGATATACAGCTACTACATACTTAATGTAGGCATAAACCCACTCCGTTTAGCAAATAGTTGAAATGCACCTACACGCCTCCATAGATACCCAGACATACAAACACACAGTTTGTTTCCCTTCAGTGTTCCAGTGGGTGGTGTGTTGTGAAGATAATTGTTGCTCTTTCATTATTTGTCTGTTATTTTATTTTTCTTCTTGTATTTTTAATTTAAACCTATCTGTTCAAGGTTTTACAACTTATTTGAAACAATACTAGTCAACGCCACGACGCACACATGTATGTGCATGTGTGTATAATTCTGCATGTCTGCTTAGTGGAAGTAAGCAATATATTGTTTGTGAGACTGTGCACGGGAGAATGCATGCATGTATAAGCTCAGGATATATGTATGAGAAGTCAGTTTAGAGTACCAATACTTGACAAGTTGCACATGCATGGCATGGATTACATTTGCTTACGGAAACTTGGAAGATACTATCATGTATATACCAAGGTCACTTGCTAAAAAACAGAAAGTAATCTAAAAGAAAGTACAACCCATTAAATCACATCTTCATTTTTTTTTAAAAAATTGTTTATTTTCTTCACTGCTTTGGTTGCATTCCCGTGGAGCCTCCCTTGTCACATGGATGAAAAAAATATTTTTGTTTGAGAAGAATTAAATATTGCATGGGGATGTGTTAGTAATACATAGATCTGAGAAAAAAATTATTAATCACTGGTTAATAAGGCATCAAAACTAAATTTTAGTCACATCTCTATAAAGATGGCCACAATATATGATATCAGTTGTTTAACAACTATGCTCAGCCAGCTTAAACATATTTCACACATAAAGTAATGGAATTTAGCACTCATACTCATAATTCACCTTCAATATTTATAACAAAACTAAAACAAGGAACAAAACTCTGGAAGAGTTTCTTCCTTGTTCTACATAATAAAAGCATTTTTTGTCAACACTGCCCTTCAGTAAACAGCTGTTTCCACAAGTCTGTCCCTGCTGATTTTGAGTGATAATTATGAATGCTATAATTATTGCTTTCTTTGTGATGGCTGTTTTATTTCTTTTCTTATGCTTGCACTCCTCAATTCTTGCACAAGTAGAGGAAAGAAGAGTGGATGATTCTCCTTGTCCAGATGATGGGTGCCGGTGGTAGATGGTGGATCATCACTCACACTATATTTTGTGTGTCAACCGAACTAAATTTATAATCTCTATGTAACCGTTGTCTAAACCTGTTAGTGTTGCTATGCAGGTAAAGCTTCCAACATGAGTAGCCTATATATGTAATTTACACTGATAATGGTGAGCGATTTACTGAGATTTGTTTCGAGGAGCCATTCATTTTTTAATTGACGGTTCTTTAATTTCTGACAGAGGCTGGGGGAGGTCGAGGGAGAAAATTTTGATGATTTAAATAACAAATAAATAAATAATTTAAATAACAGCTCATGAGTCAAATTATCAGTTATAAGTTATCTAAGCTAGCTATTCATGCAAGGGTTGTGTCATGTCATGATCTGAGGATTTTGTGCTGTCCCTGAGTTTTGAATGCTTAGTTAATATATCTGAGCTGGGTTTCTATTTAGGGTTTTTCTCTTTTCTAATGTTTGAAGTTCTGATTCTTGTGTTTTGTAGGTGGAGTTTTGATTCCTGTTGATCTCCTTTCATTCTAGTAGTGTTGAGAGTCAGTTTTGTTGTACTATTGTGGCCTCTGGTTACTGTTTGGTATTTTTGGAGATTTGATGCTTTACTCTTGTAGTCTTATTTTTGAATCCTTGGTCCCTATTTATCAGCAGCTTCTGTTTTTAGTTTATTATTTCCTGTGTGTTTAGTTCCCTCAGTATTTCCCTCTTTATTCCTTCCTGTCTCATCTTTCTGTGTTTATGTCATCTTCTTCCAGTGTTCCACTCTCTCTGTAATGTCTAGAGAGAGTACTGTCTATGTTTAGTATTTTTAGGTTATTTCCTGTTTTTACTTTGAAGGTTGGTTTCCTTTCATGCCTTATGTCAGTTTTTCTTCCTTCTTAGTGATCAGTCCTAATTGCCTTTACCAGTTTCTCATTCCCAATCTGCCCTCAGTGTATAAGTCCTCAATAACCCAGGACTGTACTACACAAGAGTCCGCCTCACACTCACCCACACACACAAACCGAGGACTGCAGGACTGTAAACCTCTCTCTCTCTCTCTCTCTCTGACTCACTCACACACACACACACACACACACAATCTGCACTACCTCAGTTGCTGCTACCGCACTTTCTTTCTTTTGGCGCTAGTGTCTTGTTCTTGTGTTTTCTTTTTTTTGCCTTTCTTGTGTATTGTTTTTGCATTGTAGGGTGTCCTTTGCATTGTTTACATTGCATTGCATTGTTGCAACTATTGCACATGTTGCACACATTGCACTTTATTTATTTATCTCTTTTTTAAATCTTTTAAACTTAAATTTTTAACTGTAGAAATAAAAACTAGTCCTGTCTCTGTCACATGTCATATGTTTACATGTTTGTATGTTGCACCAGGTCCTGGAGAAACACTATTTCATTTCACTATGTTCTGCGTCAGCTATATGTGGTCGAAATGACAATAAAGCTCTCTTGAATCTTGAGTGACTGTGCAGAAAGGACAC
>VUQH01055291.1:0-11507 GCA_015106775.1 Etroplus canarensis | reverse complement strand
TTTTTACACCCGATGCCCTTCCTGACGCAACCCTCACCATTTACCTGGGCTTGGGACCGGCACTAGGACTACACTGGCTTGTGGGCCCTGTGGCTGGTTTAGGGGAGTGGACTGACAAGATGTTTTAGAAAAATGAATGTCACAATCAAATATTTCCATGGGAAAGCTGATTGGATGGATTATGAGGAGTTGGGAAGTACAGTCAATAGACTGAAAAAACCTATTTGCAATTAGCTGAAAATTTACAGCAGAGCAGGTTATATCTACCCCTAGAGCAGAACAAACTAGCTCTGAAATTGTCTCTAAGCTCTGAAGCTCACATTCTTCACCTACTTCACCTTCTCCAACTGTGCAACAAAATGGACATTAACATTTTGTTGTAATGACTTGTTACTTGAATTAAAGTGGATTCATTTGAGTTTCTCTCACTGAAACCTGTGACAGATGTATATACCATGTATATTCAATGAAGATTAATGTAACATGAGTGTTTTCATCTTGGACTATCTCGAGTCATTCATTTCAGTGTAACATCTTGCATACCTTTCTCTTCTTGAAGGCTTGCCGTGCCAGGTAACCTCTACAGGCAGCTTGGAAGAGGGTTAGATTACGCTTGGTCTGCTCATCCCTCTGTTCTTCCAGTTTAGCCAAGGTTCCAGCTCTGAAGAACAACTGTGGCAGAAATAGTCATACACTTATTAAAGGGTAGAATTATTTTACAATTAAATGTTTATTTTATCCATTAGGAAATGTAGAGGTGCTGTTTTAATGTGAATCACAGCAGCATACTTAAAACAGAGGGCAGTTAAAGAGTAAATAAATGCACTGAAGCAACAAATCAATAAGAAACAGTGTAATCCACAGACAAGTGAGTCTTATCCAAGTGAGAATGTTGTTATTAAGTTATCTCGGGCAATCAGCCTTGTCCATTTCTAATCTAGGCCAAAGGAAAGAAGATCATGTTATAGCCCGTTAATACCCAAGGAGGACTTAATACTGTGATGCATTCTAGATACGATGGCAGAAAGCTATTGTAATGGAAGGATGATTACACACACAAATTATATATATATATACACATACATACATACATACACACACACAGAGACAGAGAGAGAGAGAGAGAGAGAGAGAGAGAGTTTTATCATTAATGTATGCAGATACCATGTAGTATTTTTATGCATGTAGTATCTCAGACATGTAGTTATCTCTCATGCAGATTTTATCCTGTCAAGAGCTTTTCATTTACTGATCTTAGTTGGGTTGGTGTAATTGGCATGCAAGTGAGACAGGTTGCTAAGACGCCACTGGAATGCTTTGTGAATGGCCAACTGTGCTTGTCTACTTCTGAGCCCATTTCACACTCCAAAGTGTGGCACAATGTGAAGCTGCCTCCAAACCATTCTTTTGTCGTGTCTTTTAAAATTGTCTCGCACACTGTACATATCTGGGAGCATAAGTTCCACTCTTTGTACATTACTGTTTCCTTTGATTTTCTTTTTGGCTGCTGGTTACTCTCAGGCTGAGAGGATTAGACATCAGTTTTAAAGCATCATTTACAGTGCTTATGATACAAAAGTTGTGGTGAAAAACAAAGAAGGTCATACGTTGTGTGATTTACTTTATTAACCAGAAAAGAATGTGGTAATTATGGCACCATAGTCTGGCAAAGTAGAGACAAGCCTTTTGAGTAGCCACACACCAGAAGAACGAACAAGGCTTGGCAAGTCTCCAAAAAAGGATGGCAAACAAACCTCAGAGAGGGACAGGTGTACTGAAAGACACACATCCCCAGATAGCGAGTGCCATAATAAAGAGCTGTGTACTACAGCTCTGTGGTGAGGATTTAAAAGAGAGACACTGGCAGCGATTCATAGCAAAAGTTTATTCAATACATTTTAAAGCTGTTTATTTGTTTGCAATGTAGTTGCATTACTCACCCTACTCAGACCCATGTGGTAGCTGCTCTTCTCCAAATCCAAGGACTCCAGTAGCTCCTCTACAGCCTGGGTAATGGCACATGTGTACACAAACACACACTTAGTCTTTCAACAGCTGGATCCAGTGGAAACTGCTGCTGACAGCACAAATAGTTCAGTAGTCTACAGTTCCCCCTTAGCTGTCATGTTAAATTACTGCTACAGTGCAGTTTTTCCTCTTCTCTCACATCCACCTCATACTGGATTTTGTTTTACAACTAAGTCAGGAAGCAAAGCAAAAGTTTGGCTCCTCAAACCAATTACAACTGGTCCCCTAAAATGCACCTGCTCCTAACTCATTCATCATGACCCCTGTTTTTCTTGACCCAGTTGCAGCTCTGAACACACAGTCTATGTAGAGTTACACCAACACACAGACTGGAACCTCTTTTCTCCCTGTCCACCTTGTGTATACTGTCAGTTATTGTTGTCTCAGCCTCTTTTCTCTACTTGAGACTAGCTTGAAAGACCACATCTAGATTACACCAGGAGAGGTTTGCCACGAATACTGAGGGGCTTTTGTTTGCCAATGTTTCCACAGAAACTCAGCTCCAATACACTGACACAGGGGAAGGGAGTTATTCTCTCCCTTAAATACATTCTCTCTCTCTCTTTCTCACTCTCTCATTTCTCTGTAGAATCAAACTTTTCTATTTTTCTCCACTGCCCTTAAACTCAGGCTCCATGCACCCGTTCATAATTCTAAACAATCAAATTAAAGTCACACCAAATATTATGTATAAATATAAATCAAACACAACAAATTAGTAGTATTACACTGGAATAACCTTTGCATTTAGATGAATAGCTATTTGTACCTTTGGTTGCAGTAAAGCACGTTTTAAAGGTACAATATTGATCCGTGTCTTTCACAGGCATTATAGTGATGAGGTTAAGTTGATTAGGTCTTTACTATAGCTCTGATGAAGGTTTACATCTCTGTCAGCCTGCTGCTGAGATCAGGTCATGAAGCTGCCTCTTCACAACATCAATCTTCACTGTGCTTGGCTACTGAGAGAGCTATACATTTTACTCCCTCTCTCAGTGATTGACTTACTCTCTTTTCATCCTTCACTATGTAATTTCTTCCGTGCTTCTTGGTGAGGTGCGGTGCTAGCACATCAAAGCGCCGTCGAAACTCAGAGAACACCATGTGATCAGGGTAACCTGTGACAGGCAGTATTGAATGATAACATTTAAGCTGATTGTTTTTTTTCAATACACATGGACAAAGAGGTCTGTATTTCTTTACCCGTTCTACCCAAGCATGTGACTTACATAGCTGTCTCACCTTGCCTGTAGATTCGTAGTGCATCAAGCAGCTTAGATCCACGCATCTGAGCACGAAGTAAGGCTACATCTAACTGCATTAAGCCAGGATCTCCACTCTCTCCTTGAGCCTCACATTCCACTCCTTTGAACAGGGATCCACTCAAAGCCTTGAGGGCGTCTGCCTTGGGCAATATGCAGTGAACAAACTGAATCCTGGACCTCCGCACCATGTCAAGGAGAGCATCCTGGAAAACACAGAGTACGGTTAAAGAATCTGGTGGGAAAAAGGTCAACAGTTTATGCAGTATCTTAATGATGTACTCCACTACTGCTTTATAAACAACCATAATCTCAATCAACAATACTATTTTTTACAATGCTGTAGTAATTAGCAATTACAGTTTGCCATTTTAATATTTAAGCCTACATTAATGCATGCAATTATGTCCATAAAGTTTTGAGACAATGACACAATTTTTGTTATTTTACCTCTGTACACCACTACAGTGGATTTTATAAAACAATCAATCAATGAAGATGTTATTGAAGTGCAGACTATCAGCTTTAATTCAGGGGGTTTTAATAAATGTGTTAACTATTTAGGAATTAAAGCCATTTTTATAAAGTTTTCAGATGCTCAAAAGTAATTTTCTCCAGAAATGGGATATTCTTCAATGGCCAGGTCAGTTAGCTGATCTCAATTCAATAGAGCGTAGTTTTCAATTTGTGAAGACAAAACTGAAGGCAGAAAGACCTACAAAGAAGGAGCAACTGAAGGTCAATGCAGTAAAGGCCTGCCAGAGAATCTGAAGGGAGTTAACACAGCATTTGGTGATGTTCATGGGTTCTAGACTTCAGGCAGTCATTAACTCTAAATGCCTTTCATCCTATTAATATAAAAATCCTTACATTTAAAATTGTTTGTCCAAATACTTTTGACCCTTTGAAAATGAGGTATTAAATTTCACTGGAGCATCAGTGACATATTATTTCATCTGGCTCACAATCAATCACAGCTGACAGGTTCTTGTAATGTATGACGTAAAGAAAGACGATGATTAAATAAAATTAGTTTTCTTGTCATTAGTTGGCTTTACTGCACAAACTAATAAGAAATAAAATCTACTGAGAAGTCAAGGATTTACTCAAACAGTCATGCCCAGGGCAAATTTTTCTTGTTTCCCACCAAATTATAGTGCTTAAATTCAGGATTATAATAACTACATGGTCAGTAGTAACCATGGCCATGAAAAGCATGAAAACATGAATATGAACACATAGGCATGTCATAGCATTGACCATATTACTAATGTTAGCATAATGGTCATAGTAAGGACCCAGGCACACCTTCCTAATGTGGGAGTCAACCAATAGGACCACCATCTCCATTACCATGACAAACAATACCATGATCATCACTGTCTAACAGGTAGAGGATGTATGCAACACGTGTGGCAAAGTGATATTTCAAGCTATCACAGCAATATTAGCAGCATGTCTACCTAAAAGGAGGGATCCATCAAAAGTGTGTCAGCATGGAAGAAATAGTGAATGTTGTGCATTAACCTTGGAGTTTTCCTCTCATAAAAACAGGAAGTTATACTGACCATGCTGGCAAACCAGATTATTGCCCCCTCATTACCCACCAGGACCTGATACTGTATCTACACCAGCAGTCTCGAACCTGTGGCTCCAGAGTCACATGCGGTTCTTTTGCCCATTTTGTGGCTTTGCTAAACACTGCATTAATACAAATACGAGAATGATTTTTTACATTTTAATTACAGTTTCATGTTTATGTATCATTGTTTTACTTGCTTTACTTGAGTCTTTACATTCTCAAATTGCAAAAAAATGTGCATTCCACACACTGAATTTTTAAATACATTTTAATATGCTGTTGACTAAAATTTGTGTCATAACCTGTCACCTGGTGCCTTACCCTCTTAATTTTGCTGAACCTCAGCTGCAGTAGTTAGCATGGACGTAAACACATAACAAGCTGGTCCTTACTGCCCCTAGCTATAGACTTCTAATCCAGACAAGAAAAGTCTTAAAAATAAAAAGAGAATTTAAGTGCATGGACACACTTGTTTGCATTCACTGCAAATACAGATGGATTATAATTAGGCTTGATCTGTGTCTGGACTGTTGTCTAAATTACGCTGAAACTGGCCTATTTTTTTTACTTTTGCTATTAGGCTACAGTATCTTTTATTTATTATTAAAATAGGCTATTTTTAATTTGGTTCACTCGTATAACTACAGGTACGACTCAAAGGGCCCTGCAGAGCTTTATAGCAACTCTGTTTCAACGTAGGCCTAAGTATGCTAACAGATATTTTTTCCTCCTCTTAACCCTTTTTCAGTTTTGTTGGTAATAAAAGTATTTTAAAAAGTACATTTTTTGGTTCCATAATTTCATAAATGCAAATAAAAAGTTGAGGTACCAACTAATCATTAATAGCCCACTGAGTAGTGACATGTGGTTAAGATTTTTATTAGTAGTACTACACTGCATTATTATTAATGTTAAGAGGCTATTTTATACTCAGCAGGGTGTGATACCTTCATTATAAACTCAGATATGTTTTGCGGCTCCATGCAGATTTTTTGGGGACAAAATCTCTCAAAAACGGTTCTTTCGATAGTAAGGTCGTCGATCTCTGGTTTATACCTATGCCACAGCCCTAGTTTTTAACTGGTCCTAACCTATCTTAAAAGATTTTTAAGTCATAAATAAAAAATTATGGCATTTATGTATACTGTAGATGGAAGAGTGGCACATGCAAACACTCATTTTATGAACATTACAATCCAGTTGGATACATAAACCCCTTCCAAAATAGGAGCATCCAGTGTGAAAACCATGCTAAATTACCTTTGTGGAGTCATCCACTGCAGGCAACTCCTAAGGGAAATAGCAGCTGAAGGAGCTTAGAACAATCCAGGACCAATACTCATAGGAGTAGCAATTTTTGGGAAAATGGAAACAGGGCTATAAACCAACAAATATGACCTTGAGCAAAATTTTGGTGGAGACTTACTAGGTAATCAGCATGCACAAGTTTGAAATTCTGACCATACTTGTGCAAGGAGTAACAATTATTGTGAATTGTTAAAGAATGGACAGATGGACTTACAGACGGACAGACGATGTATGCCTCACCATGGCCTTAACTCACTAGTCTCAGATGAGCTAAAAATCGCTGTAATTTCTAAACAGTTAATGTAATACTTTTACTAAACCCCTTGAGTTAAAACTGAAAGTCTGCAATTCAATCAGATATTGTTTGATTTAAAACCAACTCTGCTGGTGTACATAGGCAAAATTATAAAATTTGTGTCAGTCCAAAAACTTATGGACCCAACTTTTACTACATATGCAATACTCAATTCTGTACAAGTACAGCATAGTTCGCCATACAAGATAAGGCCTTTAGTTGTTCCAACTCTTGTTGACAAGAATGCCCATCCAGAAAATAAAACCTAAAAAGTAATGATCCAATAACGAGTCCTTTTTAACATAAGCTGGGGATAAATGTCCTTTTCAAATAGGGCTGGAAGGTTGGAAGCAAAAACAGCTGCAGAGCTGGTCTCTAACTAAAGGCTTAATATCATCTTCGCTGGCTGCGGTCAAACTACTCTAATTTATCTTCATCTATAAGGCTTAAAGTAGAATCAAAAACAAATTTACAGCTTTTCATGTTCACATCAGTCTGTCTGTTTTATTATTGTGCCCATAGTGCCCTCACATCCTAAAATGGCTCACTGAATGATTGGCTGATTTGTTTCACCCTCTGCTCTTACCACTTGAAGCTTTATTTGGATGCACAAGGACTTCTTCTTAATAGCAGCTACTCCTGTTGTGAAGGACTTCCTCATGCTAGTAGCCCTCCTCAAAGACAGCTGAGAAACGCCTTTGAGCCCTGCGATGGACCCAGACAAAACAGTGGCTCCACCTGCTCGACTCATGAACAATGAGCTGATGATCTTTCTGCAAGAGATGTAGTAACTCAGAGTGTCATATTCTATATTTTGCTCCTGCAACACCAACGAAAAACAACTCCTGGATGGTGATGCTTACTTTTGAGAGTCCTGCAGGAGGCTCGCAGCACTGGTAGAGGCAGGATTCTGTTTGGCGTAGTTAAGCCACCCATGTGCATCATACTCCACCCAGTCAGTCCCATGGCTGTGGCCCAGCAGGAAATTATTATCTTTTTCACTCCTCAACAGGAAAGTGTGACCTAATGTAAATGGGGTATTTAGTATAAGGTTCGACACACATATGCAGAAAGAGTAGGGTTTTTTTTTTAAATCATCATAAAGACTTGAGAGGTTTACTTTCTGAATGAAGAGTTTAACAAAACCAGCAGATTCATGATGTCCTAATTACTCCAGCATGTGTCACCTGTCACAAACCTGCAAACATTTTACTGATACACATTTAACAATGGTCTGTTCCTGGTTAACCCTGTTTTGTTTTTTTGGTTTTTTTGGGTTTTATTTTTTTTTTAAAAGGGGGGGCACACCTGTTTTTGTAGTTTTAGTGTGAAATGTTTACATCATCTATACTGTACTGTCAGAAACAATATAGAAGTCTGTCACAAGCATGTTGTAGAACATCAAAGAGATATGGCTTAGCAAAGAAATAAAGAGTCTTAATGTGAATTCTACAGCTGTTTTAAAGCACTAAAATGACACTGCTCATTATTTTCTACTAGGGAAATTTTTTAAAGCTGTAAGTTGCTGAGAGGTGCTGACAATACAAATAAATATTTCTGTGACTGCTCTACACTATAATTGGTCAAATTAAACAATAGTGATTTTGAAACACTATTATAGTATTGCTATGAAAAGCTGATTTACATTGATACAATACAGTGTACTATAAAACAAAAGAGGATTAGTCACTTGATCATTACAAGTCTCAAAAACTTAACAGCACATAGTACACACACTACACAGAAGACTCAAAAATTATTCTGCTCAAGTGAATTATCAAAATTCAATGAAAGTTGGCAGCATATAATGCCAATTAATATCTCAGGTTTTTTTTAACTTAAAATATGAAGATTTCCCAGTTAATCAATGAGCAGACCATTATTTGTATTAGAGTGACCTTAAGTGTGTAAGTATGTTGTTAGTCTTCTTGCCTTTACTCTCGCCCTCAGCAGGTCCATAGTAGCTAAAAAGGCGTCCCAACAGTGTTTCCTCTGATCCCCCAGGCTGCAGTGCTTCCTCTTCCATTAACCACAACAGGCCCCGGGCCTCATCTGTTCGTACTGTCCGTACCTGTCAAATAAACGTGTGCACGCACACACAAGCCGTAATAAGGACACAAAATGCTCTGTTTTACCTTTCCTGACATGTCATCTTTTAAAAAGTCCATTTTACCAACAGTTTGCCAAATCAAAATAATAAGCCACCTTGCCACAAGGACATTTAGCTCTGTTTAGTTGATTAATAGGAATACATTGATACATCAGAATATATTTAAACCTTTGTTATCTACAACCTACATTCAAAAATGACGCAGCAATGATGAGTTATGAAAAATTTTGAAAATTATTCTTCAAATGTTTGGTGTTGACCTCTGTAGTCAGTGTTTAATGAAATGTTAGCCATTCTCCTAAATGTTAGCTGTATATTTTCCCAGTCTGAGGCTAAGGTCACGGGTCTGATGTGATTATTTGGTCTGAAAATTCAAGTTTAAAAAGCATTTGTGGTCTCAGCCCATGTTCAGCATATTGTGGAGACAATGAATGAGAAGAGTAGAAGGGGAAAAGAAATTACAAAATAAAACAATTTGTAACACTTTAAGTATGAAGGCAGGAAAATCACCAGAACCTATTATCATGAAAAAAGGACATGTATTCTTGTATGATACCCTGCAAGTACATGTGACTATTTGGCAGTAATAACGTACTACCAGGCTGTATAATATATAGTTTCTAAATTAAACAGCACTGTTTTAGCTCAAACTTTCATCTGAGTCAATGACATTCAGGATAACCCCTTGTTTTTTTAGAGGATTCAAACAAGCTCAAGAGAAAACAATCTCCACATTAAGGTAACCAGCTTGGTTAAGATAGGCGCCATCTGAATCCACCCTGGGAACCTTGGCTTAGGAATCAAATCCACAAAACCAAAAACTGTTTCAGCAGCCATCATGAAGCTTCACTGGAGACATCCTTATCAGCTGTGCACAATATACTGACTGTAAATACAACACAGGTTATCAGTTTGGAGAAGACATATGGCTACTAGGCTTGCAAAGACTCAAGCATTAAGGCTGTTTGTGATAACGGACGTCTGAGCTACAACAGGAAAAAATGTCAGAGGAAAAAAAATCTTTGATCAAAATGTCTTTGCACTCTAAGCAGCACAGATCTTTAGCTGACTTTAGAAATTACTTTGAAGAATCTGTTATTTTTTACCCTTTGGTTTTTAGTGTGATGTACTACAGTTCACTGCTTCTGATGACATTCCCATTAGAGTAGGGACCCTTTAAAAAGTAAAGCACTCAAACCAAACACATTGGAATTACAGCAAAATGATCTATGGACTTTCTAAGCGCGACCATTTCTGTTTCCATGGTGCAGATCATAGGCTGGAAAGGCCAAACATTGATTTTCTTTCTTGAAGTCAATTCTCTAACCTTTCTTTTCTTGCTCCTTCCCTCTCTTTCTAGTCTCTGCCAAACAAGTCTAGCATAAAGAAGCCTTGTGATGTTTAAAAACAGTATTCACTTTTAATTTGAAAAAAATATATACTAAGAGGTTAACATTAACATTTAAAAATGGACCATGAAAGACATTTTATTATAACAAAACCAAGGAAAACAAGGGTGACAACACAAGTCAGATGTACAGTATAATATGTGAAGACAAAATGAAAAAACAGACAAATAGAAAACAATGAACTTACCAGTGCTTGGCTTGAGGCTTGGTCTACCACTGCCACAGACAGAGATGTACTGGTTTCTGTGTCATCCAAAGAAAGTTCTATGTTTTCCTGGAAGAAAATAGACAAACAGATTGGTGAACCATTTAATGAATTGTGATGATCCTAAATTTGCAGCAAAAAATGCAATAACAGTCACTGATATTTTGTCAAGAAAGGAAAAAAAACTGAAAAAGTAAATCTGTTTAAATTATTACTACTACCATGAAGAAAACAGAAGACGACAAGAAGATGACAAAGAAGAAGCAGAAGACGAAGAAGAGGAACAAGAAGACGAAGAAGATGAAGTAGTAGTAGTAGTAGCAATAATTACTAAGGATTAGAACTTAGCATGCTAGACATGCTGGAGCCCACAACCATGGAAAAATACTGTATATTTATTCAAGAACAGCCTGACACTGAAAAGCCAAACTGAATCATATTTTTCAGAGTGGTATGGAAAACTAAGATGTGTATATGCAATTCCATGATTGAGAAGTCTTTAAGAGAAACATGCCTCCAAAAGACCCTGGGAAAAAATATTTGCAACGTCTATTTAATAACTGATTAATAGTCTAATTTATCTTTTGAGCAAAATACAAACTGTCCACTGTTTCCAATCTAAATAATAAATAATGTTTTAGTTTTGAAGTATTAATCTGACAAACAAGAGGGTCCAAAGATTGCAGAAAATTTAGACAGGGGAGGTTTTGCAGTGTTTAGCAATGTCGTCTCACACCAAAAATGTTCTAAGTCAGCTTGGGCCTTTCAGTATGGAGTTAGCATGTTTTCTGCCTGTGTGGGTTCTCTTTGTGTACTTAAGAAAATGGATAGATCAGACGGAAATGTTAAAATATTTCTAAAATATACTAAACATATCATAGGTCAAATACAACTATTTTTAATTAGATTTTTTTAACAAAAATAATTGCATTATTGAATTATTATCTACAAATTTACATATATGACATATTAGATGTACAGTACAACCCCAATTCCAAAATGGTTGGTAGACTACATGTACCTTTTGGCTGCTCCCTTGTATTCTCCACCAAGGGGCTGCCACAGCAGTTTTACACCGGATGCCGTTCCTGCAACCCCCTTATGTCATGGAACATTATTCCAAAATCGCTCTACAATTTGTAGATGCAGTTTCGCACAGATTGCTGAACCTCTCTTTACTTCTGAGAGTCTCTGCCTCTGTAAGGTGCTCTTCTAAAACCAATCACATTATTGCCTGTTGCCAATTAACTGCATTAGTTGTAACATGTTCCTCCATATGTTTACTTTTAGTACCACTTACTTTTCCAG
>VUQH01055290.1:0-21041 GCA_015106775.1 Etroplus canarensis | reverse complement strand
CAGTACAACCCCAATTCCAAAATGGTTGGTAGACTACATGTACCTTTTGGCTGCTCCCTTGTATTCTCCACCAAGGGGCTGCCACAGCAGTTTTACACCGGATGCCGTTCCTGCAACCCCCTTATGTCATGGAACATTATTCCAAAATCGCTCTACAATTTGTAGATGCAGTTTCGCACAGATTGCTGAACCTCTCTTTACTTCTGAGAGTCTCTGCCTCTGTAAGGTGCTCTTCTAAAACCAATCACATTATTGCCTGTTGCCAATTAACTGCATTAGTTGTAACATGTTCCTCCATATGTTTACTTTTAGTACCACTTACTTTTCCAGCCTTTTGTTGCCCCGTTCCCTACTTTTTTGAGACTTGTTGCTGCCATTAAATTCAAGATGAGCTAGTATTTTTCATGAAATACCAAAATGTCTCACTTTCAACATTTGATATGTTTTTTATGTTCTTTTCTGAATAAAATATTGGTTTATGAGATTTGCAAATCATTGCATTGTGTTTTCATTTATATTTTATGCAGCATCCTAACCTTTTTAGAATTGGGGTTATAAGAAAATGACAAGCCAAAACAAGTCTATTATAATAACAGCATCAAAAGCAAGGCATCTGGCATTTACTGCAACTGTTTTTCCTATATGTAAATGGAAACTGATAAAAGGTTTGATTACTGCTGCAGATGATCAGAGTTGAAGTTGAAGTTAATACATTAAATTACCTTTATCAAAGCAAAGCACACATGCAACAAGGCATGGTGACAGAGTGCAAGGTGCTCTAGAAAGGGTAGAAAATGTTGGAATGCTAACAGATACCAGTGTTCAATTTGACTTTGTATGTGAAGTATCCCCACTGATTTTTGTCGCCTGCTTTGGAGAGTCCATGTGCACGAAACACAGAGAATATTGAAAAAGCTACAGCACCCAACAGCAATTTATTCAAAAATAAAAGGCATACTATGTGTGTGCTGCGTGTATCACAGTTTAACCCACCTGCCTGTCACTGTCACTGTTACTACTGTGTACTGATTTAAATGAGTTTGACCCAGTTTACAATGACAGTTTCAGAGGTTCTTATATTTTCAAGATCTTCTGACAAGAGAGAATTATACTACATACATTTATGAAATATTTCATCTCACTCCAGTTCCTTTTTCTGCCATGCAAAGGATGTGGGTGGGTAAAGTGGGTGGGAAATCCCATCAGGATATCTGGGTAACTTTAGTATCAGGTGAGTTTTCAATAAGAAGAACATTTCTAAGACGAGCTGAGACACATCTGTAAGTAAAGAAAAAAATGTTTCATTTGTCTTCAAATAAGATTAATCCTTTGAGAGCACTGCACCCAGTTATGATGGTCCAGTCCTGCTAGACAGAATGTTAAAGAGGACAGAAGGAGAATAGTTCCCTTTAGGAAACAACAGCACTGCTGTGCAGCTGGGCGTTTCACCCAAAGGCAGCTGTGAGTGACTTTACTTTGATCTTGGCAAAAGAGGTGAAGACTGGCATCGTTAATGAGAAGGTCTAACACATGAACTACTTTGGCTTGTCACAGCTTGTGACAGGTGGGACAGATAGTGTATCTGATGTGCGTACACATACTCTATTGGAGTTGATATATCTGAGAGAAAGAAGCAGACAAGGGGAGAGAAAGGATAGGAGGAAGGCAGACACAATGAGAATGAGGTTGTTTGTATGCACAGTGCATAATACTTTACATTGCCTTACCTCTTTGTACCTCTCCAGCTCCTGAACAAAGGTACGCTGATAGAAGAGGGTCTGCAAGCGCTCCTGGGTATAGTTGTGGCATAGGTCCTCAAAGGTTGCACCACATTCACGCTTAGCCAGCCTTGGGTTTTGAAAGCCTGGTGTGTCCACAATGATTAGAGAGCACAGGGAGTGCTGGCTGGATTTCAAGGCTCTTAACCACACAAAAAGATATACATGCACATGTTAATTTAATGTATTATTTTTACAGCATAACCCCTTAAATTAACTTCATCTTACTCTACTACATCCTTAACAATAAAATAGTCTAATACTCTGCAACTATTTATTAAATCCATTTAAAACTAATTTGACAAGCTTGTTTAAACTCAAATGATGTTTACTAAAAATGATACATAAGCCATCTAAATTTTTCTGTTGAACAATGGTTCATCCAAAAAGTATGACATCTTCATTGTGAATGTGATACATCAGTAAAATACTGGAGCAGAAATACTAACCGGTTTATTAAAGAAATGACGATAGTGAAGAGTTCAGAATAAAGCCCAGATGCCATGGCTTCTAAACACTCCATGGCTGTAGCTTTGAATCCTGGTATGATAAGCACAGAGTCAAAACAAATTTTCAGTAGCCAGTTCACAATATTTCCATTAGGAAATAACATGAGAACTACTTGAATTAGGAGAAAAAATGTTAAGGTTTTGAACTACAAAATCTTCACAAAAACTATGGTCACAGCATTTGATTTTAAAAAGAATTGCAACAGCATCATATTCATGCAGATTATGCCCAGACGTTAGCAGTATCCAAGTGTCTCTCTGAGGCCAATTAGGTCTTTTGGAACTGGTTGGAATAAAAATGTCTTTGCCTAGTGCTAATGGCCACCTTCTAAGCGTTCATAATTGATTAAATTATCACGGAAGTGATAATAAAATCAATTAGCAAGTTCATGTTATATGGTGGATATTTTCATGTGTGCACATACATCAATGACTCATGAGTGAGGGGGGATGCAGGGAAGGAGAAACAGAGGTCATTTCTGTCCATCCCTACTGTGAAAGACCTTTAACTGAGTCGTCATACCCTTCAAAATGTGTTGCAGACTTGACAAACCTACATGTGTGAAAAATCAATGCGAGGCAATTATGATTTCAAGGACAATAAGTGAAAAGAGGATCCAAAATTGCTTGCCCCAACATACTATGTGTATAGCTATTGTAAAGCTGTGGTATTCATTGTTAAGATAAGCTTTACTTTCTCTCTCACATGCATTTTCCCTCAGTTGATGAGCAGCACCATATGCGTGCACATGTGTGTTTGTGTAGAGAGTGAAAGTGACAAAAAGGAAAGGGGGTACTGTGAGGAATAAAGAGTACAGAGTATGTTGGTAAATGTGGTCTGTGGAGTACCTGCATCTGCTGTGCCATTTTCGTCAGAAGCCTGGCGGATGGTGCTGGCTCTGGGCAGGGCGCCCTTGGCCTGGTGCTTGAAGATGGAAGAGGAGAGCTCCTCCAGGGTGCAGCCCAGCAGGTAGGCTGCCTTCTGGGCCCACTCATGACGTGCAAATTGTTTCCTGCCAGCTGAGACACGTGCATGAAAACCTCCATTAGCCCTTCTGCCAACTATCACAAGCACATGGTGGCTTTGTGACAATACTGTTTCTGACAGGGTAGGATTATGTGTCTGGTTGAGCTGACACTGACACAGCTGATGAGAACATGTACTAAAAGCACGTTCAAAATGGTGGTAGCTTGAATATATTTAACTACTGCTGAAAAAAGACAATATAGCCCCTAGCTTGTATAAATAAAAGCTTCCATTGTTTAACACTGAAAACATGTCTATTAAATTTAATTTATAATTGCCCCTTTTATCTCCTTGAGAATGAAAATAAAAGTTATCATTAGGGGACATAATTAATTAATTCACATAAAGACTTCAGTTGGGGAAAAACAAATTTCCCTTAATCTAGTGGTTGAGGGATGGTAACATACAGATATAAGTGCCAACTTCAGTTATAATCCACCATGAAGTGGTATCTTCTAAGACTTAAAAGAGAAACTGTGAGATTTCACACAAAGTAGTGGGCTCTTATCTGTTTCATCAGTACTGCAGAAGCCTTGCACACTTCTTATATTGATAAGGGTGGTTGTAAAGACAAGCAAAGATATTTAAACATTTGCCTTGATAGATATTGGGCACCACAATTTTTTTTTTTCATTAAAACATCAAAAAGAGGGAAGCAGATTTCACAGTAAAACTGAGCATTACTGAAGCAAAAGTAAAGGGCTGTACAATTCTTAAACTTATACAATATTTCCTCTTAAGAATTACCCAGATACAGTGTGTCAAGCCTTTTTTCTATATTTGTTGGATGCAAGTATGAACTCTACAGTAAACAAGAGAAAATCAAGTTCATTTCCTTCAATTAGTTTTTTAGAGGATTAGAGATCATTGCTGCCCTCTTGTGTTGCAAAATAAATCTACACTGCCAGTGAATTTACTTTATAAAATGTACATTATTGCATTAGATAACAAATGCACACGCTATCCCCTGGCCACAAAAGGGCTATTGAATGGTCTAGAGTTTTTTTAATCAATAAATATTCCCATAGACAAGGAAGACAAAATCAGATTGTCATCAATGGTCTGCTTCTCCTACTCTATCATGAATTGCTTATTCATCACAATTACTTTTTTAAAAAAAAAAGACACCAATCAAATTCAAAGTCATCCAGAAATTTGCAGATCAAAAAAAATTTTTTGAGTTTGAATTCCCAATAACAGACATTATTTATTTGGTGATTTAAAAAAAATAAAAACTATTCCCTGCTTGGTGCTATACTGCCATCAAAAAATATTGGGAGCCAGCTGGAAGGGATCACTGGAAATTATTTGGCACGCTATTCTCATAAGTAACTGGCAATTACAGACAGGCACTGAAGAGTGAACAAACAAATCAAAAACACAAAATTCAGCATTACTGACACTGCTGTCATACATTTTCTTGAGTTTATATGTTGTACATAATTCTGCTATTTAATATTTAATTTATTTGCATTTCAACAGCAATTAAATCCTTCATTTGACAGTTTTTTATTTGCTTATCTGTGTAAATATGTCCACTTAAAGTGAGTTAAAAATCAATATTATATAGGGAATTCTAACTACCTGAATATCAATATTCAACATAGATTAACAGTTAAATCTGTTTGGAAAGGACTTAAACACATAATTTAACTCTTCTAAGCCCAATGGTTTTTCATAGTTAAAAAACATAATACTTAACTCAACCAAAATAAAAAAAGTCTGTGTCGCAGCTTTACAAATACAAGATATATAATTCTAAAATTCAAGTCAAATGATGATAAGAGGGCTCTATTACTTTAAAATGAAAACAGTGTGTTACATTAGGTTTCATCATACAAACAGCTTTAGACAGAAACAAGTTCTTGTGTTCATGAGGACTGCTGTTCCCATTAGTCCTGTAATGCATCTTTATGTCAAAATAAATGTTTGTCAAGAATCAGATGAAGGTTTTCTATTCTTGAGCTGCAACAGTGTTTCCAAGCAATTAGACTCACGAAGTTTGCCATTAGTTTCAGTTGCTCAAGCACAAACAGTGCTCTGTTGATTTAATATGTTCGTGCAGCAAGGAATAATAAGGTAAATCTGACAGAAATTCAGATCTAATAAAAACTACAATGTATCGCTTCACCAACAGGTTCAAACTATAAAAGGTAGGGCAATTCTGCAGTAAGATCTGTTAATTATTTTCATTTGTTTTCACATGTAAGCACTATAAGATCTAAAGCATAAACTTTTCTATAATGAACTACATTTTTATTTTGAGCTGTAGATCAGTGGAGCACAGTCTAACAACCTGTGCACTGTGCAACCAGCTGTGAACTGTGTACTTTTAAAGTACAAATGTATAATTCAGTTATAGGGATTACATGCGTCTTGCATCACACAGATGTTATCCAACAGTAAAATAATGCAGGCTTGATCTCTGTCAAATGACATCACGTGTTAGAAAAACTATTTGGGCTAACAAGGGTAATTTTGTCATCATAATTCGTTTTCATAATGTACGTGAGTATGCATGTACAAATCAAAAATGATATTTTGCTTTGCTACTGGTACATGAAAAATATTAGCAACTCCAATAAGTGACACAGCTGAATAATGGCACTGAGCGTATTTAGTAATCTTACCCTTGGTAGCTCCCGCAGCTCCAAGGTGGTAGATGGCCCCAAGGATGAGCCAGAGGGCCCTCTGCTCATCAGCACTGATCCCTAGAACTTTCATGGCTGCTTGCAGTTTGGAAAACTGCTGGGAGGCCCGCTGCTTATCCTCTGCCTGGAAGATTCATGCAGAAATACTTCAGCTTTAAAAATGCTTAAGTAAACCTTTTTACCCCAATTTTTAGTTGGACAAAACAGGGCAGCATCGTATTATCAGGATGCATTTACCTTAGTCTGTGGCATAATTTCAAATGCATTGTTTTCAGCAAAGTGGTTAAGGTGCAGCTCAGTTCTAATGGGAAAAAAATCAAGGCATCAGTCTACACAATTAGGACCCAGAGGGAAATGGACAGCATTCTCAAATCCACAGTATTCTCTATCACTACAATATATCTATGTAAGAAATGCTGTACTTTAGGGTACTTTGATTTTAATTGGCATGAGAATATTAATCCTGACCTCAGAGAGCTATCTATCCCAGCCATCAGGTAGTAAAAAACATTAAAAGTGGACTCTCCATCTGGTCTTCTTGTCACCCTCATCTTTTCCAGAAGCATTGTCTGAAAGGCCATAGCACAACAGGATATTAAAATGAAGGTAGAGTTGCAATATTATAGACAGGTGAGCATAATAAAACCTCTGACTTATGGAAAATTTATGCCTGCTTATGATACACTGCCTGGGATGAAAAACAACTGTGTATAAGGGAAAGATTCAGCAATTGAATCCAAGTGATTTAAATGAATTAATGTTTTTATTCGTACCTGGATAGAGGCTGAGGTCACCAACCCTGCCTGATCAAAGTCCAAGGAAACAATATGGGAGAAGCGACTAGCATTCCCATTCATGCAGGTAGAAGCATTCCCAAATGCCTCCAAAACAGAATAGACTGCCTGCCATTTCTCCGCTACAACAAAGAAATACGGTGTCACTGAGGGGCTCAACAACACTAATCACAACATTTACTAAACTTGGGCTCTTTTTATTCAGCCTGCATCCTTTCCAACCTACAGGAGAATGTTCTGTTTGTGCTTCCTGCAACCGTAACCAGATACTGAATGATGTGTTGACAGTTAGTGGTCTTGCCACTTCCACTCTTGCCCAGCAAGACAATGGACTGATCCTGGCAAGTAGTCAGCAGGTTCCTATAGGCAGCCTGTGCTAAGCCATAAATGTGAGGGGCAGTGTCATCCCTTCTGCAGCCCTTGAACATTTGCATCACCTGGAAAGAAGAGACAATAAAGGACAAAATTATAGAGGTTTCAACTGAATTACTATCATTGCAAATGTATTTTATTCTCACTGCAACCTCATTCATACTATTCCACAAGAGATGTGTCATATGTACAGACTGCAGCCTACCTTCTCAGAATACATTGAGGGGGCACTAATGGGGTTAATGACCACCATGTTGGGCCCAGCGTGGGTGTGCACCAGGTTACCACCATATCGCTGCCGGAGGGAGTGTATTACGCTCGACTCATTCAAATACTGCAGAGAGGCCAGGTCCTCCACTCGGTCAAACATTGGCGGGTTTGCCTAGAGTTCAAAGTCAGAAGTATTCACAGGCTCACCCCAGTGGCACGCACAACTGATGAGGTTCAGAGTTGATCTGATGATTAAATACCTTCTCTACATCATCTTCATCCACATCCAATAAAGATCCATCACTCTCCAGGCGGATTTTCACCTTCCCCTCTGGCAGACTGCCTGTCTCTGTCTTCAGAAGAGTTGCTGCACCACAAAGTACAGAGTTAATTTATTGTGTTACATGATCCCAACCTGAGCACAAGAGTTTCATCTCATCTTGCATACCTTATAATGTGTGGCAGTTGCACCTCTTAATAGTGTCAGAGATTTGTTAAAATTTAAAAGCATTCAGTGTTGAAAACATTGTCTAATTACAGCAGCCTAAAGTAAAATAAGTATTCAAATAAGAAGCTATCTTTTAGAATCAAAATTCCAGAAGTATTTTTGATGCTTCAGACACCCACTTCTACAGTTATACAATCAAATGTCACCCAGAAACAGAGCATACCAGAACATGCAGGAGAAAAGAGGTAAGAATTCACTTTAAAATAGTTATGAATGGAGGTCAGTTTTTTTTTAAATCCATCTATAGGTATCATAATACAACATACCATTATCTAAATACAGACGTTTTACTAACCCAATGAAAATCCATCCTTGTGGACAAGCCATACTTTTTCGGTGCTATACCAGGTTTTCTCTGCCGCTAGCTGCTCCTCAGTCCTTCCCTATTAGAACAGGTGAAAAAGTAAGTGAAACTCTGCATAACCAATTACTGATGGGCCATTGATTAATAAATCATAACTGAACACTGGATTTTTGAAACAAATTTCATTACAACAAAGTTCAGACCAGTAATGTCATATACAGTTAAAAATACATAATGCATGACTAGTATGGCCTAAACAGAGAAAACAAACAAACACAGCATAAATCCAAACCAGCCAAATCAAGTCAAGTGAAGAAAAAACAAATTAAGTGTTCAGAGATGCAATTAAGTAGGCATAACGAACAATGAAAAGGCTCTGAATAGTAGTTTCTTCCTGAAGACATAATGAAAGTGTTATTAACTGATTAGTCCTTACTGAGTAAGGTACTTCTGTTACTTAGAAAGACTTCAACAGGTAGTGCTACAGGGAAGGTTAATTTTGGGCTTTCTGGGTGATGAAAGTACTTCATTACAGTAACTATTGAGCCATTCTGTGACACTCATGACTAGTTTGTCACACACACACACAGAAACATTACTCTGAAATACTGGGGGATGCAACCAGAATTACAACCAGCTGTAGCCATTATCAGACCTTATAAGCAGCTGAGTGTGCTGCCTGAAGGATGGCCACAGGGTCCTCAACAAGCTTGGACTGGAGAATGGAAGAAATTGGTAAGTTTAGTGTTCTAGTTCAACAATGATGAACATTCAGTTGCAATTTTCAACCACATGAAAGAAACCATTAAAAACTAGCAGAGTGGTGGAGAAATATGAGCATAGGTCACAATTATGAGTAAAAAATATTGCTCAAAACACTGCAAAAAGGCCAACAATAGTACAACACCACCAGAATAAGGGATCATTCAAGGATTTTACCATAGAATAATTAAAGTATTACATAATGAGCAGGGTGCATCTTATTAGTTGCACTGAAATACAGTGTGGGGGTCTGTGGAGACAGTTCACAAACTCATGTCCTGTAACTGCTATTAGTCACAGTTAACAATCAGTTATACACAGTAAAGTATAAATACAAGACAATGCAATTTGCTAATATATAATAAAAAATGTCAATACTAAAGAACTCAGCGACGGAGGGCATAGTACAAAAACAAAGAATCAAGCAATCAAATACCATACAAAGACGTACTCCATTACTGCATGCAAAGTCAGATTCCTGGAGTTTTCCATGTCACCAACATGCATAACCTCATTATCTACATGTAATTGTAAAGAGCAAAAGCAACAATACCATTACACAGCTGCATGACACATTGAGTCCACTGTAAATTTAAAAAAGCACTGGTAAAAATGAATCTTGAGACTCTAAAGCCTGTTCAAGAACTGCTAAGCCAACTTTTGTAACGACTTGTTTATGCCGCATTAGTGCATTCCAGGCCCCTGCATCAACCCAGAAATCAGCATGGGGCCAAAGCACAGAAAAAGTAGGGCAGAGAAGGGTCTGTAGATGACAAGAAGCTTAGACTCTAGCACTCTACAGCTAAAGGAGTGTGTCAAGCCCACGGCCGAGCAGGTTGTACCTGAGAAGATCTGCGGCCTCTGGCACTCTAGCCATGCAAACAGCAAAGTGGACAGCAGCAAGTCAAGATCCAGTGACCCACAGAAAAGCAAAGGTAGAAACACAGGATACGGATTAAGACAACAACAGAGTAGAGCAAAGAGAAGGGATAAAAACAAGCACCTTTCAGAGCACCAGACCATGAGAAAACGTAATAATGCCTTGCTTTGTTATCAAGAATTGTCAAAATAATTACACAATGTCACAATTGTCATTTTGAGATTAGGGATGAAATGAGGCTTACATAAATCCAGTGCTTCTCTGGACCTCAAAATAATGCTATTACCGCTACAGAACTGATGCAAAGAAGGCAATGAGCTATGAATACTAAGCTTTAGCTGACTAATATAAGAGGTGCAGAAGTTGCCTGACAGAGTAAAGGGATTCAGGCTTCTTTCAGAATAAAAGTGAGTTACCAATCAATCTTTGGGTAGCATTTATAGGTCTAGCTTATGGAGCACATAAATTTAGTTCTCCTGAATTAAATCTAAAGTCCTACCATGCCTTATAACCCTCTATAACCCATCTCTTTTGTACCTAGGTTTTACATTTCACAGCTTCATAACCCAGGGAACCCCCACCCTCTGGCCAGTGGGACTGCTTTGGCCAGTCCAGTGATGACCTCAGGAATTTTAGGAAATTCATCAGGGGAAGCAAACAGCTCACTCAGGCTGGGCCTTGTGTTAAGCCTGGTAAAGCACAGTCAATATAAACAAGCAGGCAGGGCCAAAGAAAAGTTACATCATTGCCATCTACAATGAAGATCCTCTTCACACGCTTGTAGTCTTCCTCTGAGGGAATCAGCTGTGGGACCTACATTGGGATAGCAGGACCAGCATGAGTAAAAAGGTAGCCAGAGAGTAAAATGAGCTGGAATTGGTTCCTTTGATGGACAACTTTAGACAAATTAAAATCTGAATGGGCACATAGAAACAGTGCATACAAAAATGACGTACTTGAATGCAGGAAGCACACACTCTTAAGTGAAAGTTAGCAGAAAAATTAACACACACCTGCTCATTTGATGTAGACTGGGACAGGGCAACTGGGGATGGTTTACCACTGGGGGTCAGAGGGGGGCAAGATGTCTCCTGCACCTTTGCACAACATATGTAAGTATGCACAAACACACAGACAAACATGCACACACAGATGAAATTAACATGATGATGACAATGATAACAATCTTGTTTTAACTTAAGGTATTTCCTTTAAAATTTAGGTTCAATTTTAATCATCTGGAGACTACAAGCAACTTCAAGAGATGCTTGTTAAAACTCATTTAAAATTTCCAGTTAATTCAGTCAGGAAATGAATAAGGGCAAAAGACTGTTATAGAAAATTGGATCATTAAGCACTGCAGCAAAGAATAATAGTTAACGGCAATTGTTTGTTGATGGTTGTTTAAATAACAATTTATTGCACATTTCTGCAGAGTACTGACATTATTAGCGTCATATCAACCTAATTTTCAGATGCTACGCCCCAAGAAATCTGAAAGTAGCTCCTGAAATTAAACTATCAAAAGTTATATGAAATTGATCTGTAATTGTATAAAGCTATGGCACTTTGATCAATACATCTATTTCTGTCCAATAGGTACTGCTATAACTGAAGTTGTGCAAATATTGTCCATTCTTTTTTTATTTTTATATAAGTTAGTCAAAGAATGACTTTAAGAATACTATTTTTTCTCTTGCAATGCAAGCTGCTAAAAACTGGAATTAAACAAATTACTAAACACATCAAAATGTTTTCCCCCAGGGAAAAATTTAACTGTCGCAAATGGTAATGGCTGAAGTATTGTTGACAGCAAAAAAATACTTTAGCTGCACAGTCAAAGCTCCAGTGAGAGCAGAAAAGTAAGAATCTCTAGACAGAAGAAACTCCTCCCATTAAAAGTTTAGTCTCTCCCTTGAGCGGTTAAAACACTATATCCTTCAGAAAAAATTCCAGGTGCACATCTCCAAAATCCAATGCCTCGCTCTGGAGCCAAATATCCAACTGTTCACCAGATTTCATGGACATCTGCTGATAACATTTTCAGATGGCCCACTGACAGACAGAATGCCAAAGAGACTAAATAACAAGACAAAAACATAACTCTGTCTGAAGTTAAAACAAAAAAGAACTTGGACTATTTCAAGTATATACTTACAAGGGTTTTTATTTTGTAGCAGTTTCAAATATTTATACAATATAAATTACTTTTAAAACACTGAACTAATTATCCATACACCTGCTCCAAGACAAACTGCTGTGATAGGCCATTATAAGAATATTAATTAGTTTCTTTATTCCTATTTCCTT
This sequence comes from Etroplus canarensis, assembly GCA_015106775.1. NCBI lineage: Eukaryota > Metazoa > Chordata > Actinopteri > Cichliformes > Cichlidae > Etroplus > Etroplus canarensis. Next base: position 8,936 of record VUQH01055290.1, on the reverse strand, counting down.
TGTTAATCTCTCTAAAGATCCTAAGAACCTCTTCCTTAATGGTGTACAGCAGACAGAGCACATTTTCAGTTTCTGTCTACTGAAAGTGACAGTAATGAGTCTTTGCTCAGTGTTCTTCAACTGAACAGATAACTATACTGCAGGCCATGAGCACACCCTTATATCCACTGATGAAGCTCATCACTGGTTCCCACACGCACCCAGCTCCCCTTCACTTTCTCAAGGTGGCTTCATTTTAACAATTTTTTTAATCAAGTGTAACTCTTAGTTTAATGAAAAGGTAAGGAGTAAATCCAATTTGGTTTATAACAAAGATTAGATTGTAGTCCCACTAAAATTCCCACTGTGAAGGAAAAATGATGATTGATGTTGATGTATAAAACTGTTGCATACATATTAACAATGATGGCTGTGGTATTGTTAAAAAATGTGCTCCACCCAGTGGTTAAGTTGTAAACATGCACTTTTATCACTCAGTACCTCTGGTTTCTTTACAGCAAGTGGACGAGGCTTTGGGATGAACCCTGCAGGAGGTGTCAAGGAATCCATCTTCGGGACAGGAATAAAACCAGGAGGTCTTGTCAGAAGATTCTGTTTTGGGCATAATGGGCTTGATTTTCTGGCAGGGATAAAACCTGGTGGAGGAGTCAACAGGTTCTGTTTGGTGACAGGAATGAAACCAGCAGGTGGGGCCAAAGGGTCAGGTTTGGGTGGAGGGACGAACCCAGGTGGAGGGGTAATGGGATTAGACTTTAGTGGTGTAGTGTTTGCGGCTGTAGTAGTAGGCACAGATACAACCTTCTGTGTTTTTTCCACAGTAGTCTTTTCCTCTTCATCCTCTACGTTCCCTTTCTTCTCCTCCTGCTTCATATCTTCTTTGATGGTTTCTTTGCGGTCCTGGGTTCGGGTGCGAGGCCGGTGTTCCTTGGTTCTGCCTCTTCCCATTAAACTAGTTAAGCCCATGGATATATCATCCTTGTCCTCCCCAGCAGCTTCAGCTTTTCTGATCACAGAGTCTGCAGCAGATGCGGAAACTGCAGCAGATGCGAAAACTGCATGCTGGTTATGTTCTTCTGTTCCAGCAGGAACCACCCGTCTAACAACTCTTCTCACAACCCTCACCACCTTTTTACCACTAAAACTCTGCTCTTCCCCTGGAGTATCTGGATCTCCCATGGCAACGTTATTATTAGTCTCTTTAGCTGATGATGCAGTTGACTGTGGACCACTTCCTGTATCCAGCCCAGGTTTAGCGATTGCCTGAGGCTGACCACTATCTACATCAGTCTGGATGTAAACAGAGCAAGGTAGACGATAGTGTATATTATTCCCATGTCTAACACAGATCAAATTTTAAAATAAAGATCTGAGCCCAAAATCTCTATAGAAAGTATTACTTTAATAATTCTGCAATAATAATCCTATAATATATTTAATATCTGTATCTTTAACTGCTCGCTAAGGCTAGAGATAAGAGAGATTTTATTTGTCACATACACAGATATACATGGCACACCGAGCAGTGAAAGGCTAGTATCAGTCAAGCCAATTAAATTATTTTGCATAAAATTTGAAACATACATCCTACTGACAAGTTATATCACTCAGGTTTTTATTTTTCTTTGTTTTTTTCAAAACTGAAATCATATAGAGTCATTGACCAGTTGTTGGTCTATGATTTGTTTGTATCATACACAAGGATACACATTAGTATTCTAAAGTTAGTTTCACACAATAAAAAGATAGGAACTGTCTATATCAACAAATGGGAGTCATCATTAAAGCAGTGGTTCTGTGGGGCAGTTCCCACCTGAAGATGTATAGAGTAACTGAAGGCAAGGGCATGGATGGCCAGGGCAAAAATATGGAGTGAAACTAAGCTGAATAAATATGATTTATTAACAGAAAATGAACAAATAAAAGTTTGTTGATGTTATCACACTGACTATTGTTTCACTAAACCTCATATCTTTTTTTGCTATTAATGGTAAAAATCAGGTTCTGATAACAGGAATACCAGAAACCAGAATGTCAATGGCATAGTCACTCATCTGGGTCACAATCCGGGTCACAATCCATCACAATTCACAGGTTTATAGCAATTTGTGAAGTACAGAAATAAAGTTATGTTTGTTTGTCTGCATTGCACAAACTAATGAGAATTAAAAATCCATTAAGAAGTCAAAGAGGCTTGCAAACAGTCATATCCAGTAAATATTCATCTTGCTCCCACCAAATGAGTGTTTAAGTTCAGAACTATTGTAACTACATGGTCAGTGGTAACCATCAACCTAGAAAAGCATGAAAATATTTTAAAACATCAGCATCTCACTGAACATTTTACTGATGTTAGCTAAATGGTGACAGAAAGGTCCCAACCACATTTTTCTGATGTGGGAGCAAACCAACAGGACCACTCTCGTTATGGTCATGATCATCTAACAGGCTACAAGTAGTATGCAACGTGTGTGTCAAAGTGATATTTCAAGCTATTACAGCACTATTAGCAGTAGGTCTATCATCTCAGAGAACAGAATTATCGAAACTCTGCCACCATGACAGGAAAAGAGAAGAAAGGAAAGTGACAGTGGAACGCTGCAAGATTCATTAAACTCTGGCCAATACTCTAGGGGAAGCGGCAATTTTTATGAAATGTGGATGGACGGATGCCTCACTGTAACACCAGCTAATCAGTCCTTCAGCCAGATGAGCTAAAAATGTGAGAACGACTGCATTAAAGAAAACCCATGATTTGTATCTCAAAAAAAGGACAATAGTTAGCTAACTGATTTCAGGTAATAAAACACCACAAAACTGTTTTGCAGCCACAACTGTTTTAGCACACAAAAATGCTGAGCATCACCATCAGTCAAACGCATGCAGCTGACAAAACACTTACATCAGGCTTGTTCTCAACCTTAACCTACACAAAAGAGAAAGGAACACAACAAACAAATCAAACCACACATTCAGACCAAGGCTTTTCTCTTTTAACATAAATCTATCACTGAGCAACAAAATGAACTAAAAAGAAAAAGAAATGAAAACAGAAGTGAGACTTTCCTTTTGCTCCCAGAAAGAAAAGCGTGATTTGTATGCCATTGTGACAGGCCAGAAGTCATGGATTAAACTGGATGAGGTGGGAAATAAATTGATGGAATGATGAGAGAGAATAAACAGACAGCTGAAGAGAGCTGAGGGATGGAGAATGGAAACTTAGAGATGAGCAGTGGGATACTGTGAACTTGTTTTCTGCACACAACAGGCCATTCACCAGCAGGGCAGTGGGACCATGCAGCACTGAGGATAAAACACATGAACAACAAAAGGAAATGAAAGGTTTGCTTTCTTCACAATGCAAAATACATGAGCATAAAGATCTAAAAAGACTAAGGAGAGCAAACAAGCCAGCCCATGGCTTACACAGTAGAGAAACAACTGTTGCCAGCAAAATTTGATGAAAACTAATTACGACTTTTCATTGACTAAACTATAAATTGGCTTTTACTGATGGAAGTGGCATACCAAAACTGAGTTGTGCAGCAACATGTTTCACCATCTCTGTCCCTCATTTCATCAGAGTCCACGCCTATAAATAGTTTCAGCAGCAAAGGAGGCCATTCTCAGATGCCATCAGACCCCTAATGGAACTGCTAAGCAGAGCATGTGCACCCTGATCACACTACTTGCCACACACACAGTCCACTAGAGGCATGAGCCCATTACCTTCTCTCAGGGCCTGGTTAACCTTCCAATCTTGACTCTGTCACTTGGAACAGTGCAGCCAGGGCCAAAGCAGTGTAAAACCTGGGTCTCCTAAGAGCACAGACTCACTAGCCCTGAGAAAGAGGGAGGACGACCTGAAGGGCGGGGTCACAGTCAGCATAGCACAGTTAAGCTGTGGTCTGAGGGGTGGAGGGAGGGTAATGTAAGAGGAGCTGGGCAGGAGATAGAAAAAGGGGCAGCTGCTAAAATTCAGGGACTATAAATAGAATTTGTTCATCGCATCAATTGCCACTGCTGCTTTCCCTGTCACACTCTTGTCTTGGTGAGAATAGGAAAAAAAGTTTCCCTTGTTGTCAGTCCCTTTTTACACTTTTATATGTCCTAGAGGCAATGCAATGTATCATAGTGCATAACAAATTTTTTAGACCACAACCCAATGTAAGGTTTATGCCACAGCTGCCCTGAATTAACAGCATTAGTAATTACCTAAATCATTTTTTGTATTTCCATAATGGTTAATACAACAAGCATGTAGATGTCCTTTAAACAAAGTTATATTTTTAATGCTAAAATATAAATATTATTGTTATCCACAAATTGTCAAATTCACTGTTTTACAAAAGAACAAAAAATGGTAAAGCACGTTGTCATTTCTTGATTGTCAGATTAAAGTTATTTACTTGCATTCCTGAACAGAAAAAATGGTCAGAGAAACCTTGTGAGCTGGCTCAAATTTGGATATAAAAAGGTGAATTCAGTTTGAAATTCCTCCTCCTGTTTAAAAATGGTAAAATGTTAAGAACTCACTCAAAAGGAAAGTGCACTTCATGATACTCCATGGTCTTTCTGGCTTTTTTGACAGGTGGTCTAATAAATTAGTTAAGCACTATCTTTCTATAAAGACAATATACAAATGAAGCAAACCACCAAATGCCAACTCTTATGGCACCCTAACTAAATATGTAGCCAATATAAACATCCAGACTGACAATCAAATATGAAACGAGTGATAATAAGTACACCTTTATGGAACTTTTATCTTGGGGCCACACAATATATTTAATATTTGTCCCCAGAGACCCTGAATTGGATAAGCGGAAGCAGATGGATGAACGCATGAATGAAAAACATGTTATTCATCATGGCCCTTACACCACAAGAGGGAGCTATAAATCAACAAATGAATCTTTACCTCACAGAAGGTTTATCTACACACTGACCCATTTTTAATATGTTTTATTGTTCAAAGCAAACCGTGTATTCTAAAACACAACATGCTTTTGTGCAAGCAAAAGTGCACAGGTAAAACTTCCAACTTTCTTGTTGACAGAAGAAATTTGCCATCTAATGTTTCAAAATGTGATCTGTTTTTTTTTTTTAAATGTATATCAATTAGTATATTTTCTCAAGTAGTTTTTGTCCCTAAACTAAAATCCCTCCCCTGTGGCTATCATAACTGTGCAAATATCTCACTGTAAATAGAGTTTGTTACATTTTTACCTAAACAACTATCTCTAGTAATATTTGTTAATTATGTTTACGGAACTTTTGCCTGTAATGATTAAAAAAAATTGAGCTAAATTTAAAAATAGTGTTTCTACATGTGATACAAACCCGAGTCACTTGGGAAAGTCTTGTGTCTAATTTCCACCACCATGAAAATGTGTAAACACTCCTGTACTCCTATATCTGTCAATAATAACACAATTCGGTGTTCTTCCTGCAAACACCCACCCTATAGCAACAGCACTCCCCAATGACAGCAGTCTCCTCCAACAAAACAATACGCCACACCATAAAAACTACTTAGGATCACAAGTTATTAACCAGGCTGCACACACCCATCAAGCACCCACAGTATGCACCAGAACAACCCACTCCACTGATGAACCACCCCACAGTGCATAGGACATAAACCATAAGCCATAAACCACAGGACTCACTCCCAAGATTATGAATCCAAAAAAGGGGTGTTGATGTTGTAGTTGAAGAGTACCATTGAGTCCGTAAGTAAATGGACCATGAGAGTTTTTTGTAATTTTGCTTCTGTACACCAACACAGTGGATTATAATGCAAATCAACAATCAAGATGTGACTGAAATGCATCACTGACAGTACTGCATTAACCATTTAAGCATTAGACTAACTGATAGCCTCCCAATTTAAGAGATTCAAAAGTAATTGGACGACTGACTGACAAGGAGTTTCATGGCCAGTTGAGGTTTGTTCCCTTGTTTTCCATGACAGTTTAAGCAGATTAGATTGTAAATGCATTGCACTTGCATTGGACAGCTTTTCACTGGAACTCTCAGTATGAGGTTCAAGGCAGAGGCCATCATTAGGCTGAAAAACTAAAACAAACTTATCAAAGAGAGAGAAAAAACTAGAGGTTCTCAAGACAAAGAAATGGGATATTAGTTAATGGCCAAGTCAGTCACCTGATCTCAGTCAAATAGAACATGTTTTTCAGTTAGTGAAGAGAAAACTGAATGCAGAGAGATCCACAAACAAGCAGCAATTTAAAGTGCCTGCAGTAAAAGCTTGGCAGAACATCTCAAAGGAGGAAACTCAGCGCTTGGTGATGTCCATCAGTTATAGACTTCAAGTAGACATTGACTGCAAAGGATTCCAAGTATAAAAATAAAAGCTGTAATTCCTAAACAGTTCGTGTAATACAGGGGCCTTTGAATTAAAGCTGAAAGTCTACACTTTATTCACATCTTGACCATTTGATTTAAAATCCACTTAGGTGATTTACAGAGGCAAAATTACAAAAATCTGTCATTGTCCAAATACTTATGGACCCAATTATAAGATACTTCTACAAACACTCATATGTAGTTTCTAGGATTCATTGACAGTCAAACTTTTTTGTCCTTTTGGTATGAGGACTGATAAAACCAGTTAGGTTAAAACAGAGCAGGAGGGTAAGGGTTCATCTCACTGGTATCATGTTGTCATACAAGGAAACCATCATCCCCTTCTTAAAATAATGGCCTAAGTCTTTTTTACTTCATGAGAGAAATGGTTCAGTTTTTTTCTGTTTTTTTAAAAACTTGAAAATTATTTTAAGAGGGTGACTAGGCAGGCCAATCTTAGTCTATTCTTTTCCTCTTCATGAACTCAAGGAATTCCATTAATCCAATAACCAGTTCTTATGTGACCGATAGTGATTGTCTTCTCATTTTAGTTCATTTAGAATCATCAAAATTGAAATTGTTTTGTTCCCTTTAGCAGTAATTAATTATTTGAATTATGTTAATGTGCATGACCATGTAAATAGTTATGTGCCACTTGATCTCATGTTAAGCTCAGAAGTTCACATGAGCACTTAGCAAGATCCAGTGAACACACAGCTTGCCTCGTCTATCTAGAGCAGACAGCTAATCCCCAGAGTCTCTTACTGGGACACAGCAATGTGTCGACTGTTTGTCTACACATGGTTGCTGCAGACTAAAGATTAAGGACTCTATACACCATAGACACTGCTGATTTTGACCCAGTTAAATCCCTCCATACTATCAAAGCTTTTTGAATCACATTATTAAGCTATAGCATGAACTTCAGATTACCAGTCTTTATAAATTAATAGAATATTTTAAATATGGCATACACAACATAATAAGAATTTAGTCATCTTTCATTTGTCTGATCTTCAAAGGAAAAGTTTTATGTGTTTTGAGAGAGGAAGCCAGAAATTGCTTGAGATATTTTATCAGTACCCATGCCTTTGCAAGCTTAGAGCAGAAAAGAATTGTGGGACACCACTCTCTCCTATCAAAATTCCAGGGGATGACCCAAATTTTAAGTCAGTAACAGTAAACAGGGCTGAAAAGCACAAGTTATTTTTAAGTAGGTCATGTGAACATGTAGGAGAGGCAAAAAAAACTAATGTGTGACCTCACCTGTAGTTCTTAAAATTGAGCAATAAGAAAAACGGTCCCTTGTAAAGACATTGTTTGGCATTTGAGAGGACATCTAGGCCATTTTTTAACAGTGCCTATGATTCCATGATGCCTATAAACTGATTTACTGAAACATCAGAAAATTAAATAGTATCCTTAGTAGTAATACAGAAGATGGAGAACAAGCAGCCAAACCTATACATGCTTATATACAGTACAGCAAGACTGCATTATGCAACTTAAATAGGTGTAATATGAGCATCAACTTTTTTTACTTTGTTATGACACACAAGAATTACTAGCTGTGACCGTGTGTCTAGTATTGTTGTGTCATCATGGAAAATATGGTGCTAGTGTGCTATGGTGAAAGGTGGACACATTTGTGTATAAAGGTGAATTGAATATGCAGCCGACAGCAAACTCTTAGCCAATGCTGTAATCAGAAGCCATACATGCAAAAAAGACAACAGGCAGCAAGCTGTGAGAGAGCAGGAGTTTATCCAATACAGTAACAGGATTATTATTGTTGCAGTCTCCCTGCTGTTGCAAAGATTGTCACTGGTCGCCAATGACAAGACTTAAAGTCAACCCTCCTTGCAAAAAATAGTCCTCTTTAAAACAACTCATCCTTTTAAAAGCTTAGTTAAATAAAGACACGGAAATGTGTTCATTTGAAAGACTTAGTGGGGAAGATTGATGGATTTTTTTTTTTTCTGTTTTTAAAACCCTGGAGAAAACCAGGCAAGCTGCTTCCCCATTCAAGTTTTATGTTAAACTAAGCAAACCATATCCTGGCTTTGTGACTGAAGTACAGAAATGAAAGTATCATCAAACTGGTCATGTTTTCTTAACAAGATAGTGAATAAGCCTTTTTAAATATATATGTTGATTTAAATAAATTAAGCCAGCATGCAAATTATTGTATGTTCACACACTGCATGATTTCAAACTGTACCGCAGAGCTCTAGATCTACAATCCAGATCTTATTATAACCACCTATAAATAGTGCTTCTGCTTCTAGGTCACATTCTGTGTTTTTCAAAAGGCCAGTCTTTAGACGATCATCAAGATTGCTCAAATATAGGACAAAGTAGGACATTGAGACAAGCGTTTATTTCAGGGAAGTAACTGGGCTGTGTAGACATTTATTCCAATAGTTCCAGCTGATACAGTCTGATAAAATAGAGACAATTTCCTGTCTTACCTAAAGCGTATTTATCAGTTAGTATATCTCTTTGTCCGTTTTCATTCCATAACTCACCGAGTGTGAGTCACAACTGCCCAAAGTGATGCCGTTAATTTT
>VUQH01055288.1:0-16145 GCA_015106775.1 Etroplus canarensis | reverse complement strand
TTCCTTCTGCTGACAAGCTTTATAGAGATGTGATTTCATTTTCCAGCAGGACTTGGCACCTGCCCACACTGCCAAAGGTACCAAAAGCTGGTTCAGTGATTATGGTGTTACTGTGCTTGATTGACCAGCAAACTTGCCTGACCTGAACCCCATAGAGAATCTACGGGGTATTCTCAAGAGGAAGATGAGGCACCAGACCCAACAATGCAGATGACCTGAAGGGAACTATCAAAGCAACCTTGGCTTCCATTACACCTGAGCAGTGGCACAGGCTGATGGCCTCCATGCCACGCCACATAGATGCAGTAATTCATGGAAAAGGAGGCCCAACCAAGTATTGAGTGCATAGAAATGAACATACTTTTCAGAAGCCTGACATTTCTGTTTAAAATATTCTTTTTTTATTGATCGTATGTAATCTAATTTTCTGAGACACTTAATTTTGGGTTTCCATTATCTGTAAGCCATCATTTCAAGAAATAAAGGCTTGCAATGTTTCACTCTATGTATAATAAATGTATATAATGTATGGGTTTCACTTTCTGAAATGAGTGACAAGAAATATTGAACTTTCCCATGATATTCTAATTTTTTAAAATATAACTGTATGGGTAGCAATGCACACAACTAATGTGACCCAGTACATAACCCATAGGAGGTGCTAACAACAGTAATAAACCCCATACATGTTGTATGTTTTAAAGCCAGAAAATAAACATAACTGAAAATGTACCAAACAAAAGCATGAACAGAGTAACAACCAATAAATGCTAATAAACAGCTGTCTCAAAATAGAACCAAAGTATAAACAAATACTTACTTGCATTTGTCTTCATATGCATATGAACACATACATCCATGACTCAGTGTTATGAAAGATGTTTTCATAAAAACCTGTGTAGGAAAAACCAAGTCACCAATAGCCCAGATTTTATCTAGTGCCACAAAGCTATATTCCATAAAGGTTTTTCTCATGCTTTATTGCGGTTAAGTTTAACGCCCTTTAATTTCTTTTGTCATTGTTATCCAAAATATAGTAAAAGCTGCTGCTTCACTTTTTGTCTTTCACCAGGTTAATCCCAGTACCCATGGTAGGCTTTAAGGAGCTGCTCCGCAGGCTGCAGATCCAGGAGCAGATGACCAAACAGCACCAGACCAGAGTGGATGTGAGTATAAAAAGTGCCTCTGTTTTTTGTGGTTTTATTTTCTTTCTTTTTTTTCTCAAGAACTCTTAATGGCCACCATTGTTACACTCGATAGTGGGTCAGTACAGGTGTTACTAACGACTTAAATGAAGGGGGTTTAATTAATTTAATTAGTCACACCTGTGTTTACCTTCTATTTCGTATCAAAGTGTCTGTTGTGAATAGGTTCCATTATCAACAAAAAGGAATGTGGATGCAGATTTTTTTTTTCTCTCTCTCTCAAGTCAAGGACAATACACAGATGTCCAGTTTGTGCTAGCTGCCAACAGGTTGTTTTCATCACAGATTACTGTTACAAATATAGCTACATGTAGCAGTGTCAGGATTTAGGAGTGACTTTAATATTAGTTTTGGCTTCTATTTCTGAAACTAACCGTAATGAGAAACTTTTTGGGTTTTTTTCCCTTGTTTTTGTGTTGTGTTGAAACTATACAACTGTTGTTCCTCAAGTCTGTGGGCAATTTATATATTAGAGGTCCTCACTTTGACTTCACCGGGACTCTAAACTTGAAGCCTGATGGGTTGAGATCCAGTTTTTATATGGTCAGTTGAGTCCAATTCTATTGCTGTTGGTCCTGGGGCTGTTTAACATGATACTATGAAAGTGATCTGAAAAGTATCCTGAAATCAACACAGTGCTGCTGATGATGGAGGTGCACTGTGTAAGTGTGTGCTTTAGTACAGCAACTTAATGCAGCTAACTTCAACTAAATGTCAAAAAGGGCAAACAGGCAAACTCTTTATTATGCTAAAAGCTGATTTGAGCCACTTTAGCCATTGTAACGGTTTTATCAAGGGGACTTCTAAGTTGAAATAGAGTGTGGATGAGCCATGCTGCTTTAATCAGCAGGAGAGAGGAAAAACAAAGACCTGGATGCCTTTAACCCTTCTCGGCAAGGATGTTGGGGTGTATTATTGACAGCCAGTTATAGGGGAGAAAGGTATTTAATTTGTGATTTTTAAACAACTGTAATATCAGCAGATCAAGCCTGCACGTCCCTGCCAATTTCAGGTTTGGCATTTTCTCCATTATGCATGATCCCTGCTTTTCAAAAAAAATGCCAGTTTTCTTCCAGGTTGAACTTTCCTGGGTCCTTTTTTGGGTTCACTCATGAATTTTTGAACCTGTGAAGACCTTTAAAATAAATTAGACAAAAATGTATTTTTTAAAAAATGCATTTGTTTTCAGCTAGATTTAAATAAAAAAATAAGCCCTTGTAATTGTTGGATAAATTATTGATATGTTAGAAATGTGCATTCTCGCTGTTTTTACTTGTGCACATGTGAACCTGCAGATTATTGCCAATGACATCAGTGAACTGCAAAAGAACCAGGCCACCACAGTGGCCAAGATCGCCCAGTACAAGAGGAAGCTGATGGATCTCTCTCACCGGGTTTTGCAGGTAGCTGTCTCAACCGTTTGTAGCCCACTTCACACATGCAACCACTTTGTTAAATTTACGTCAACTGTATAAGCACAGAAGTCACTTTTTCATAAAAGTCACAATGGTGAGCCTGCTAATAACACTGTTATGTCACTTTTAACACAGAACAAGTCTGAAAGAATGCAGTCAACATATTAACATATTCTTACATATACAATTTTGTGCCTTGAGAATTTGGATTGAAAAGATCTAACCAAATCTAGGATTCTGTTTGAAAAGAACAACTGTGTTTTGGATTAAACAACCTGTGATGTATTGTAGTTGATCAAATACCCTGGCTGTCTGCGTCTTATCATTTTTTCAATTATTATTTATATTTATGGCTCTCCTTGTGTTTTCCTGGAAGGTGCTGATCAAACAGGAGATTCAAAGAAAAAGTGGTTATGCTATTCAGGTGGATGAGGAGCATCTCCGAGTGCAGCTGGACACCATTCAGTCAGAACTTAATGCCCCCACACAGTTCAAGGCAAGTGTGTAGAAACTGTAGCTGCATGTACCCAATAAATGAAGTCCTTATGTCTTGACTTATTAAGCTAAATAATTAAACTTGAAATCAGAATAAAATAGTTTCATTACTTATTTGAAATGATTCGATACCATATGTACATGTTTCAATTACCTAAACTTTCTATATGGTCTGTAATTCTCTGAGTATTGGGAGTTAATTCATTAGTAATTTAGAAACAAGTTAGAGAAAGTAGTTGTCAGATTATAATTTGTTCAACAAGTGTTTAAGCTTTAACACCGGAGTTTTGCAATCCTGTCTCTGAGTGCATTTGTGACTGAATCCATACTGTTGTGATTAAGCTGTTATTTGATCTCTGACAGCTTGATGGTTCACAGTATTTGTCTTATGTTATTTTCCAGGGTCGGCTGAATGAATTGATGTCCCAAATCCGGATGCAGAACCACTTCGGAGCTGTGAGATCGGAAGAGCGCTACAGTGTTGATGCAGATCTTCTCAGAGAAATCAAACAGGTGAGTCAACACGTTTTGAATTTTTATTTTAACATGTCTGATTTGTAATTGTTGTGTTAGTAAGAACTTATAGGAATCCTTATGAAACTCAGCCCAGGCCTTCAAAAACTCCCTCCAGAGAGGACATTAAAGTAACTTTTCAAGCTTCGTATACTAATTTGCTACAAGCAGAAAGACTATCATAATGTTGACTTCCGGTCAAGTTTCTCACCAAGCTTTCTTCACACATAATCTTTGAAGTGTTGACAGCATCCGGCAGAATACTCACTCTTGCACAGGTACATTCTCCCTGTTGCAAGTAAGTGTAACATTGTAAGAATGCAAGAATCAAGGTCACTCTCAAAAATTCTGAGTGCTGTTCACTAGTGTGTCCAAAATGAGGAAGACTGCTCTGGAGCTCTGTGAATGTTGGATCTGTGAAAAATTTTAAATGCAGGCCCAGACTTGTGAATGTTTTGGCTGTCTGGACCATCACTGCCTTCTAGAAATAACTGAAACACTTTGTTTTCTTCTCCCTTTCAGCACTTGAAACAGCAACAGGATGGTTTAAGCCATTTGATCAGTGTCATCAAAGATGACTTGGAAGACATCAAACTTATAGAGCACGGGCTGAGCGACAGTGGACACATGAGAGGAGGCATCCTTAGCTGAGTCTGCCCCACCAACTTGCACATGTTCAGACACTTAGTCCTCTAAACAGTGACCTTTCATCCATGGTGTTTAATTCATTTTGAAATGATCTGCACTTCATGATGACCAGAGGGATATGTAAACATACTTGCTCAAAAGGTAATTTTAACCAATAAATACCTTTCTTTGTCACCGTTTGGACAGGGTTAATATTTGCCCCACTTTCTGTACCAGGTAAACAAACTGGTTAATCTGTGCTTTCTCAACTGCGACAGCCTCATGGAAAAGACTCAACAAAATCTAATAATAGCTGACATCCCTTGTATCAAATCAGATTATGGATATGAGACTATGAATGTGACTGGCATGTAAACAAGTTGTGTGATTGAGTGTATGTCACAACTGAAGACAATGTAAATACATGTTTGTACTTCTTTTTTAAGCTCCTATAATATTAATAAATTTCATTTAAACTGAGAACAAGTGAAGTGTGTCTCTTCCATACCTACTGTAAATAATGGCTAAATTTTGCATGCTTGTATTTCTGGGTGAGACGTTTCACTTTCTTGTATGTCCATATGAATTTTTTTTAATCTGTTTATTTTCATTTTTTTGGTACAAATAAAGAATCATCAGGCAGTCCTTGTTTAGCTCCTCAGACCAGCCCTTTCCGACATCTCATCAAAGCAGGGCTTGAGTTGATAGGATTTATGTCCTGGATTCACATCCCTACAAGGATGAAAGACTGATTGGCAGTTGAACTTATTAGGCAGCTTTCCAGCAGATTATATCCCCCCTTGTAGTATTGTCAACCATATCCCAAGAGTCTGAATTTGTGTTATTTGGCACACAGGTAGGATTTTGCTTAACATGCACAATGTCTACATGAAATGAGGACAAACAAATACTTAGGAGTAATAGTTCAATATGCTATATGGTCAAAAGTATTGGGCGAACTTTACACCTAGAGGGGCTTTTATGTAGTCCCTTTCTAAATCCATAGGCAATATCACAGAGTTGGACCCCCTTTTGAGAGCTCTAACAGCTTTTAATTTTCTGGGAAGGCTTTCTAGAAGATTTTTTAGTGTCTGTGAGGAATTTTTGTCTGTTCATCCAGAAGTGCATTTGTGAGATCAGACACTGATGTTGGTCACGTAGTTTAAAATCCATGAGCTGGGAGACATGTTTACTGTCATTTCCTGTAGTTTCTTCCTCAGCAGCAGTGGCTGAATTGTGTTAAATGCATTTGAGAAATCAAAGAAGGTGATGTACATCATCATTCAGGCATTACTGTCTAGATGGGACATACAATCATCCATTTTTAGAATTGACCTGTATGCAGCTACAGAGGGTCAAGAAATGTGTTTACCTGCAGTCTCAGGTAGGCCAAGACCATTTGTTCGCTACCACATGCAACTTTGGCTGCCCCCTTGAATTCTCCCCACCACAGATTAGTCTGCATTGGTAATTTAGCAGAGGTTTTACACTGGATGCCCTTCCTGATGCAACCCTCCATGGTGAGAGGGGCTTGTGTCCCCACCTGGGATCAAACCAGGGACCTTTCGCTTGTTAGACGAATGTGTAAACCACTACACTATGGGAACACTAGCTTGCTACCACATAAAGTCTGAAAATTCTCAAAATTGGGACATAACATTTTTAACTGGAAGTCAATCCACTAATCAGCACCAATATTTTTCAAAACTCAGTAATGTTGATGGACAAGTTTCTCATATTTAAACTTGGATTCTGTAGAGCCAAGTGAGACTGCCTCAGTGCAGGTACAGATCTATTTCTCCATTGGTATTGTTTTGAAAACCAGTCCAGTTTTGACAACATAACATTACATAGTATCACTAGCAGAAGTTAGGATTATTTCTGTCTGAAAATCATGACAGACACAATCTTTGGGCTGCTAATTATTGGTGAATTTTGTGCAGTAGCCTTTCTGCTGTACATCATCAGTGTTCTAAACTTGGGGTACATTGATTCGTGGTACCAGCTGGCACTGCCACCAGTATTCTGGTGGTGGAATCGGTGCAAGAGTGACATGAAACAACTTGAGGTAGTTTATTTTCATTTAGCTCACTCTGGAGCCAAAAAAGACATCATAGTGTGTTTCTTTTCCCACAAATTACTCTTGTAGCCTCCACTGTGTAACATCAGTGGAGTTCCTCTTTAACTAGTAACAGCATTTCATCCAGTGATGTTAAATGCACATTGAACATAAACAGACAAGGCATGTGTTTGATGTTTTTATTCACCAACTAAATAGGGGATAATTCAGCTACATAAATAATAAAATGAAAAAAATATAGAAGGTAAAAAAGCCAAAAATTTAACTGGCAGAAAAGTTCTGTGTTGCATATGCAAAGAAAATGTACTCAGTTAACCTACTCAGGTCATATGGTCAAATGCTACTAACCATATAACTTTTCAGAAATGTGTATCTAGGTGAAAAGCTTAAGATGGTCCTTGATGTTCTCTGTCCAGCTACAACTCCTGGTCCTGGCTCTCAGGAATGTGCAGAGAGGTCCACCAGACGAAATGCCTCCATGAACTCGTTAATATCGATGCTTCCGTCCTTGTTGAAGTCAATGCTCTGGGCCAGGTCTGCAATGACCTCATCGCTGATTTCTGTCTTGAGATGAGAGCTCAGAAGTTTCCAGGTTTGGTGAAATTCCTCGAAAGAGATCAAACCTTAAGGGTGATGTTGAGGAAGAGGACATTTAAAATTCACAAAATTTGTACTTTAAAAATACATGTTGGCGAACTGTGGAACTCTATCCCACATACATGCACACACAAATGCTCAGGCACTGAGACCGAACTGACAAATAGTAAAGGGGAGCCACTGAGTAAGTAGGATGAGGGTCAGGTACTGCTTATGGATTCTGCTTATGGAATGCAGAAATGAGAGTTTAACTGTTAACTAACCTGAGTGATCTGTGTCTATGATTCGGAAGATGGTTTCCAGGTTGGAGTGGTTTTTGTACATTGTTTCTAGGATGCTGGTATCTGATATCTGTTAGAACAGATGCATATTATACATTTTTGGGGTCCACATTTTTCATCATTTTACAAATGTGAAGTAGGAGGGGAGCAAGACAGAAACAAATTAATTACCTCTAATTTCGGCTCAGTGATGGAGAGCTCCCTTATCCACTGCTGGTAGTCCACCATGCCATTCTGAGCACTGCTGACAAGCTGAGAGCGCAACACCCTCCAAGGCAAGCCCAGCTTCAGTATGCTCTCTGTGGCACTTGCCCAGTTTCTGAGAGAAATCATCCCTGAGACACAGACAGGAAGACACTAGGATTCACACTTTGATACACTCCCATTTTGATACGTATTTCATTATGTAGAGATGAATATTAAAATGTTAAAATTTGTCATTTTTGTTTAGTATAAAGCAGCTAACCTGTGTTGTTAGGATCAAAGTCCTTGAAGGCACTGATAAGATCTGACTTGTGTACAAACAGCTGTTCCCTCAGAGCTCGCAGAGCTGATCTCTCTGTCCAGCCAACACTAAAAAAGCAGTGAATCTGAGAATCACTGAGAAAACAATCTTTAAACCCCATTTTAAATGAGATTTTCACTCAACTTTCCCTGAGTTTTTCCCTGGTCTTTGAACTTAATTTTTGTCTGAATTCCTCATGCAAAATGCCTTTTCCCTATAACTCTATAACTTTTTAAACTGTCACTGTTGAAATGCTGTGTGACTGATGTTTGAACATCTTATTTGTGCTTCTTTACCTTTGTCTCAGCGTGAGCTCTCTGCATGTCCTGCTGGCCTGATACTGAATGAAGTGAGGGACCAGATCAGAGCCCATCCTTATATAGGCTCCTCTATTGCTGCCCACCTCATAGTAGTTTGATGCTGAAAAAATAGTCAACACCTGGACACAGAAGAGAAGTGGCAAATTATAAGGAATTCTTCTTCTTTCATTCCAAAACCTGTACTTTATTTGCTCACCTTTCGGTTGTGGCAGAACTCATAGCCGTCCTGTTTGCATTCATGGGAACGAATAAGGAGTTGTAGACTGTGTCTTCCCAGAACCTCGTCGGTCACATCTGGTCCCCAGTAGCAGCCTCCGCCCCTCACTTCATTGGGAATGCAGCCATTTTGGGGCATGGGGTCACTCCACAGAAGGTCCACTATCTGGATAGAATTATCAGTCTCTTTTAACTTACCTGTATTCTGAACTGTATGCACACTGTGGAGAACTGGTTCCACAATACTCACTGCCACTTACTTGTTTCCACTCATGCTCGTCTGTCTCAGCTGCATCTTCGATCTCTGGGTCTGAATCAGAGTCTGGCTTCTTCCTTTCTCCGTAGGACTGGTCAAACCCAGCCAACCTGCGTCTTTTCTTCAGCTCATCTTCCACTGACCAGTTCAGCTGATGGCTGATGTTCAAGTTGTGCAGTGAGCGTCGCGGGGGGTCGTGTCTCTTAGCTGGGGTTGAACTGTGGTGAGTCAGAGATCTCACTCGACGTCGGCCACCCACCGGGCCACCGGCCTCTCCGTTCCCACCGTTTATTGTCTGAGTCTTTGGAGGTCTAAGAGCTGATACATACTGTGCACATTATAAAGAAAAACACAGATTAAGTATGCAGACATCTCTGTTAATTTAAAGTTAAAATGCCAAAAACCAACTGAAATAAAATGTGAAGCCCTTTCTTACTTTGTGTCTGTCCACTCTGGCTATTATATTAAGGTCTGTTGTGTCAGAGATCCCTCCATGCACAATTAGCACCTTTTGATCAATCACGGTGGCCAGGGGAAGCCAACTGAAGATCTTTTGGAGAAGCTTAAGGATCTTCTTGCCATGCACCTGCAGACATGGTCAATTGAATGTCTTACTTACTGTGTGTGTCAAAAACATTTGGATTGACATTTAAAAACTACAGAAGTTCCTTTGTCCTTTACAGTACTGACTTTTTACCTAGTGTCATCATCAGGCGTAACATTTACATATATCAATATTTTGGCTTATCTACAAAACTATTAATCATTCTCATGTTCCTCTAATATTGTTTATTATAACATAATTGCATGAAAGCAGGGCAAAAACAATTAATATACTAAACATTAAACAGTTAGCATCAGCAAATTTGGTGTCATTTGGAATTTGTTGGCCTTAGAGAGCCACTAGCAAAGAAATATGATCTACTATTCCAGTAGAAACAACCTGGTTGTATATATAGTTAGCAACACTTTCAGCAGTTACAGCATTGATGACACTTACTAATAAATAAACTATAATGTATACGCTATAGGGATCATACACATTAGTGCTATGTTTACTTCAGACCCTTTATGTATATTTTTTCATATTAGCATTATTAAAATGCTGTATTTCTTAACTGAAGTATGAATATCACTAATAATAATAATAAAGAACTAAGTGTAAGACTTACCCTGTATTTTCCCAAAACCTCTTTAGTGAAACCATATCTGTGAAAAACAAAGAACTACATCAGTAGGTTGAATACAAAAGACTAATTTCTTAAGAATATGACTTTACTCTGAATAAATGGGCAAAAATAAAGTCTGAATAACTCACTAAACTGGCCAAAAAGAAGCAATTCTTTTTTAGTTTCTTAAATGACTTACCTCAGGTTAACAATGTGGTCCTCATGGTTCCCTCTGTTTAAATGAACATCATTGGGATAGACTAACAGGAACCCAAACAGAATGAGCAGAATCTCCAAGGAGTGTTTGCCACGATCCACAAAGTCACCATTGAAGACATATGGTTTCTCAGGAGATGGTAAACCATTCTGGACAGGTTAAGTAAGAGGTTTTGATGAGAATGAATATCTTTGAGTAAAAATTAGATATTTGCATTTTGCAGATTGTGTAGCCTACCTTATAGAATATCAACAGCAGGTCTTCAAGTTGTCCATGCAAGTCTCCTAGGAAAAATAAATAAAATGTATTTATTGCATTATGTGATGGCTGTGAATATGGAAGACTGAAACTGCCAAAATAAAATAAATAAATCATGAAACAATTAAATTAATGCTGTATTAAATGTGCTAAAACAATATTAAAAATGTAAGTATTATTGATTATTTATCAAGTCTGATGTAAATCAATATATGATTTTATTTAATTTTTGTATTAATTTGCCCTTGAATTAATTCCCATTCAAATTTCCATTCCATTTATTTCTTTATTTCCTCACATGATTTGCTCTCTTTCTTCCCAGAACCTATTTATATCTGTATTTTGGTTTTACATTTCTTTATGCATTTTTACTTGATTTTGCAAAGGGGGTGGGCAGCAAAGGAATAGATAGATAGATAGACAGATAGATAGATAGATAGATAGATAGATAGATAGATAGATAGATAGATAGATAGATAGATGAAAACTAATACAAAGGTAACTAATACAAAGGTAAGGAATAAGCTGATTAAAACTAATTGTTATCACATTTTATACTAGTACCTACATATACTCACCAGCCACTTCATTAGAACACTTTGCTAGTGCCAGGTTGGACCCCATTTCGCCTTCAGAACAGTCTTAATCATTTGTGGCATAGCTTCAGCAAGGTGCTAAAATCAGTCCTTAGAGATTTTAGTCCATATTGAGATGATAGCATCATACAATTGCTGCAGATTTGTCGACCCGTATATCCATGATGTGAATCTCCTATTCTGCCACATCCCAAAGGCGCTGTATTGGATTGAGATCTGGTAACTGTGGAGGCCATTTGAGCACACTGAACTGATTGTCATATTCAAGAAACAAGTTTGAGATCATTTAACCTTTGTGACATGGCATGTTATCCTTGTTACCCATGTCATCCTGGAAGCAGCCATCAGAAGATGGATACACTACAGTTATAAAGGGATGGACATGGTCAGAAACAACACTCAGGTAGGCTGTAGTGTTTAAACAATGCTAACAGGCCCAACATGGGCCAGGAAAATATTCCCCACACTACTGCACCACCAGCAGCCTGAAATGTTGATACAAGGCAAGATGGATCCATGGTTTCATGCTATTTACGCCAAATTCTGACCCTAACATGTCGCAGCAGAAATCAAGATTCACCAGACCAGGCATTTTTCCATTTTTCAAATGTCAAGTTTTGTTGAGCCTGTGTGAAGTGTAGGCTGAGGTTCCTGTTCTGAACTAGCAGGTGTGGAACCTGGTGTGGTCTTCTGCTGCTGTAGTCAATCTGCTTCAAGGTTCAATGTGTTGTACATTCATACCTTGGTTATGAAGAGTGGTTCACGAGCAAGGAACCCAAACCTAAATGTGAATGAAACATTTATTGACAAAGATGCAAAGAGTTGGCCAGAGGCCATGGAGTAGGTCTCACTGAGGATCAATAGCAGCGCCTGGGCCCGGCAGATTTGAGAAATGTTGGAAGACAGAAAAAAAAGGGTGGAAAGTTTGGAAAGGTTGAGTGTTGGTACAGAAACAACAATAAACAGGCGTGTAGGGGAAGTGATGATTTATAGATTTAGATTTATATACTATCAGAAGGGGAGCGTTAAGAGTGTGGTGCCACACCTAAAGCTCAGTTACACTAGCTCCAATTATTATCTAGTGGTTTACACATTCACCTTAAAAGTGAAAGGTCCCTTGTTTAATTCCACGTGAGGCCACAAGGCCTTCTCATCACAAAGGGTTGCATCAGGAAAGGCATCTGGTGTATACCCTCTACCAAGCTTGCAGTGTGGATTAATCCACTGTGGTGACCCCTTAGGATAACATACAAAGGAGCAGCTGAAGGCACATTTGAGTTACTGTTCTTTGATTCAGTCTGGCCATTCTCCTCAGACATCAACAATGCATTTTTGCCCAGAAATCTACTGCTTACTGTATATTTTTATCTTTATCTGTAAACCATAGAAATAGTTGCGCAGGAAAATCCCATTATATCAGCAGTTTCTGAAATACTTAGACCAGGCCATCAAGTACCAACAACCATGCCACATTCAAATCAGTTAATTCACTTTTCTTTCCTATTCTTATGCTCAGCTTGAACTACAGCTGGTCATCTTGGTCATGTCTACACGCCAAGATGACCTGCTGAATATGAGTTGCTGTCATTTGGTTGGCTGATTATTAGCAGCAGTTGAACAGGTGTACCTAATAAAGTGGCTGATAAATGTATGTATGTATGCTTCTTGCTTATTTATGTATTGATTGATTCTTGATTTTGACAGTTTCAGTCCCCCACAGATGAGTGCATGTTGAATGTTTAAAAGGAAATAAAGAGAGTACATGGAACACTTCAGAGTGAAATTTAGGAAAGGCCTGTTGTTGTGTACCACATATAGTAATCTCCTTGGTATGGCAGGAAGAGAGGCAACTGATGTTTGGAAGAATTCTTAGAAGTCTCCAAGTCTCTCCAAGAATCTGCAGAACATATCGTGCATGGAGCTGCTACTGGGGGAAAAGATCATACATGAATAAACTCAGTGCTAAAGAAAAAGACAACAAATGAATGTACAGTATCTGCCATCAAGTACCTACTTGTTTGTGCTTGAAAGCATCCACAAGCTTTGACACCCCACAGAAAGTCATGGGGAAGGTTATGTGGGGGCCAGTGTAGCTGTCAGTTATATCTATGCTCTTATAGCAAAAATATCTTTCCCATTCTGTGTCATGGCAGACTTCATTCTCGCGAAAGATGTGAGAAATTAGATTTCCTTTATTATAGACAGAGGGGGAAAGAAACGGAAGTGGATCAGTTCAGTAAGGAAAAGCTACTTTACGCATCTCAGCAGGGAGCAGGCTTGGTGAGCAGGCTTGGTGAGCCCAGATTAGCTCACTGTCTGTAATCTAATGAAACCTACAAGACAGTGAATGAAACAGTGTGCATTAATAGTTATTGTCTTACTTTCATTGCTGGCTGGGGTGAAGTGGTCCATCAAGAAGCCAAAATAATTGTACAGCTGTAGGAAGGGAAAAGATAACCTTAAACATGACAGCAATTTGCCATACTCATATAACCATTTCCATGAGATTGTAGTACTTAAGCTTAGTGGTGCTTTGAGCGTAACATTCACTTGAGGCCATTGTAATGCAGATATCAAGTATATCTTCTTATTTAGAAGGGTACGCATGATAACATTTGATAATTAACTGATTCAGATGTCA
The DNA here is from genome assembly GCA_015106775.1 of Etroplus canarensis. Lineage (NCBI taxonomy): Eukaryota > Metazoa > Chordata > Actinopteri > Cichliformes > Cichlidae > Etroplus > Etroplus canarensis. The sequence goes on along the minus strand of VUQH01055288.1, from coordinate 2,754 downwards.
TGCTTTCAGGTGTTTATTCATAAATCAAAGTACTGAAGACATTAAAATTATGACCAGATGATGGGGCTAAAAGAAAAGTCAAGGAATAATACTGCAGGCAATTCAAATTCATGGTAGTCTCCAAGTGATCAAGAAATCCAGGGCTTCTCCAATATCAAAAGTTTCCCCTTATAGGGACTTTGAATGACATGATGATCTGTGCCATAGTAGTGAAGACATTTTACTTTAAGTCAAATATGCCAGCTTTATGGTTGGTCTAGACAAAAACCCAGAGAGTGTCCAAGGATTTGCCATCCGGACACAACAAATGTGTCATGATAATACATCCATTAGTTGTTCAGGTATTCTAGTATGATTCAAAAGGTGGAGTGACCATCCTAGTACCAGAACATGGCAAAAAGTAACTTGAATAATACAGATATGACACTGAGTAATATTCATTTTGTGTGACCTCACCTTGATCTGATCTTGTTCTCCTGCGTATTCAATAGACTGGAAGATGTTCCACGTGCACCTGCGTCTGATCTCCAGCCGAGCAACATACTGTCGATACCAACGCTGAATCAACAGAGCTGCTCTGATCGCTGATGATTTTGAGAGAAAAAATAAAGTGCTTGATCATAACTTAGGAAGAGATTATCTTCTATTGCCAATACTTTCATTCTCTTACTCAGACCCGCACTGACAGACTTACCAGTGGCAGCTTCACAGGGTGCATAAAAGTTAAGTTGAAATTGCAAAAGTTAAATATAATTTGATTTTTCCAGAGAATGTTTTAAACACAAGCTATAGAAGGTAAAGGTAGTGGAATAAATTAAATTACCTGGGACTGAGATGCTCACTAAAATGAAAAAGGAACACTGATGTTGTAGTATGGCAATGAAAAAGAACATATCTTTAAAAATGTATTTGCAACAATAATTTAGATAATAGCTGCACCTCTGTCACATTTCTTCAACTGTACTTCTGATTTTCTCATGCCACAGCCCATGACCCTTTGCTGTTTTCACTGTTAGAACAAAGAAAGATACTTTAATGTGTCAGTCTGAAATTTCTGACATTGTGTTTCGCAACCTGGGAACAGGCTGCTATAACCTGTGCTATAACAGCTTTTTTTTAACACCTTTTTCCAATTTCAGTGCATACTTGATTCATAAAATGCTCACAATAAATTATAAACAGTTTCAACAACATAAACTGGAAGTTTTTTGAAGACAAAAAGTTCAGTCCCTTAAAATTACAGAGTGGATGATTTTAACCATTGCAAGACTAAGAACTTTGGGAGTTGATGTAATTTTAATCCTTAATAAATCAGAGCAAAATAAAAACAAATAACTAGACTGGAACACTGGTAACTTACCTTGAAATGTCCCCTTTCTTTCATTATCTCCTCTCACTTCTTTTCATTCTTTCCAGCTGCACTGTTGCAGTTAAATAAGAAAGAAGAGAAAAAAAGGATAACTTATCACTTAAAATATTCCATTTTCCTTGCACAGCAACACATTTTCTGTAATCTACATGTCCTCGTGTCACAGCTACAGATTCCCAGCCATCACAAGTACACACCAGCTAAAGTGTCTCAGACAGGCGACTGTGATCGCTTAAACAAAACAAGATGCAAGTGGATTAGGATTAAACCTTACTACAGCTGGCACCTGCGCTGAATAAACAGATGACGGCTCTAATAAACGGCAGCAAGTGTTTTGAAAGGAGGTTGTGATGATTTCAGCTCAAAATGTATGGACAAAAGTATGGGGCCACGCATCTGAATCACTGAATTGCGTTGAAGTGTTTTATTCAGTTCCATTGCCACAGGTGTATAAAATCAAGCACCTAGTTTCCCTTCACAAATATTTTAGAATGACTCATTCTAAAATATTTAGAACGAGTCATTCTAAAGAGCTCACTGAATTCCTAAATATTCCTAGATTAACTGTGAGCGGTATTATTGCAAAGTGGAAGTGTTTAGGAACCACAGCAGCTCAGCCATGAAGTGTCACCACATGAAGTTAGTCGCAAAGTGTTCAAACTCATTGCGTGTAAAAGTCACTATTGCTCTGCTGACTCTTAACTGCAGAGTTCCAAAAATCCTTTGGCATTAACATCAGCAACAAAAAAATTGTGCTCTAAGAACTTCATGGCATGGGTTTCCATGGCCAAGCAACCCCATGGAAGCCTTGCATCACCAAGCGCAATGCCGAGTGTTGGCTAGAGTGCTGTAAATCAGTGGTCCCCAACCTTTTTTGTACCAGGGACCTCCGGGGGGGGGGTCCAATAGTAATAAAAGGGGATTAATAGTCTGTAATCTGAAAGCAACATTTACACTTTATATAGAGAAGGTACGTGTGTACGGGTATTTTGTTTCAATGTGGTGAAGCAGTTTTGTAGGTTTCATTGCTTCATTAGCCAGTCACCTGTTCTAATGAACCTGTAACTTAGGTAAGAATCTTTGTATTTTCTTTAAAATGCAGCTTTCTTTTTGCTGGCAGTCCGTGACCCTTCTGCTGTCCCATCGTTTGCTCGTTCCTTCCCGAAAAAGCTCTTCAGTGAATTTTGCTTTTTATTTTCAAGGGTTAGCTTGTGTCGCTAACGCATGTAACAACGTTCCACAGTCAAGTGCGGTTAGTGAGGCGGAAACAGTTGTTTTTCAAAATAAGATCCGGAAGAAGAAAGAAAAATAACATTTTAACCACGACATTTTTTCTTTGCGGCCCGGTTCCAAACGGTCCATGGACCGGGGGTTGGGGACCCCTG
>VUQH01055286.1:0-39710 GCA_015106775.1 Etroplus canarensis | reverse complement strand
CTACTACTACTTCTTCTTCTTCTTCTTTCGGCTGCTCCCATTAGGGGTCGCCACAGCGGATCATCTGGTTATGAATCTGCATATTTGATTTGGCAAATTTTTTATGCCGGATGCCCTTCCTGATGCAGCCCCCACCATTTACCTGGGCTTGGGATCGGCACTAGGAGTACACTGGCTTGTGGGCCTCTGTGGCTGGTTAAGCAGTATTCTTGCTACACTTGCAACATTAGTACAAAAGAACACTCTAAGCAACTCAGAAAAGATCATTGAAAAGTATAAGTAAGGAGACTGCCACAAAAAGATTCCCATCTCACTCGACATCCCACTGAGCTCAGTCAAATCCATCATTAAGAAATGGCAGAATATGGCACTTGTCTAAATCTGCCTAAAGCTGGCCATCCTCACAAACTGACTGGTCAAGAAGAAGACAAGTGAGGGAGGCCATCAAGACACCTATGACCAATCTGAAGGAGTTAAAAGCTGGAGTGGCTCAGATGAGAAAGACTGTACATACCGCAACTGTTGCCCTGATTCTTTACCAGTTGAAGCTGTATGGGAGAGTAGCAAAAAGAAAGTCACTGCTGAAAAAAGCTTACATCAAATATTGCCTGGAATTCACCTGGAAGGCATGTGGGAGGCTCCAACGTCAGTTGGAAGAAGGCTCTTTGGTCTGATGAGACAAAAATTGAGCTTTTTTGGCCATGAGACTAGATGCTATGTTTGGCAAACATCAAACACTGCACATCACCACAAACACACCATCTCCACCATTAAGCATGGTGGTGGCAGCATCATGCTCTGGGAATGCTTCTCAGCAGCAGGCTCTGGAAGGCTTGTAAATGTAAAGGGGAACATGAATACAGAGAATTATTGCCAAATCCTGGAGGATAATCTGACTCAGTCTGCAAGAGAACTATGGCTTGGGAAAAGGTTTATTTTACAGCAAGACCACAAATCCCCAGTATACAGCAAAAACTACACAGAAATGGTTCAAAGACAACAGGCGAATGTTCTGGATTGACCAAGTTAAAACCCGGATCTCAATATAATCTAATTTGTGGCTAGACCTGAGAAGAGCTGTTCATGCCTATCCCAGAGCAACCTGACAGAGCTTGAGCTGTTTCACAAGTAAGAATGGAGAAAAATTGCAGTGTCCAGATGTGCCAGCCTGATTGGGACATATCCATACAGACTCAGTGCTGTGATTGCAGCCAAAGGTGCATCTACTAAATACTGACCTAAAGGGTGTGAATATTTATGCAAACATTTATTTTTCCTCATAATTTTTATTTAATTGAGATTATTTTATAAAACTCCGTTTTCACTTTGACATGAAAAAAGCTTGTTTTTTGCAAATTCTTGTCAAGAAAGCCAAATTATATTGACATTCCATTTACTAAATTAAATGATACTTTTTATAGGTATTGTAAATACAGAGGGTGCAAACCAATGGTTACACTCAAGAGCTGGGAGACCAGATTAGATTTTCCCAGAAAACATATAATAGGCCTGTCTAGTTCTGGGAAAAATCTTTGGACAGATGAAACCAAGATGAACTTGTACCAGAATGATGAGACAAATATGGAGAATGAAACGAACAGCTCATGAATCAAAGGACATCATAACATCTGTCAAACATGGTGGAGGCAATGTTATGGCATGGGCACATATGGCTGCCAATAGAACTGATTCACTAGTGTTTTATTGGTAATAGAATTAGAAAGATGAGTTACTTCACAGTACAAATGGAAAATGAGCCATTCATTCAGTTCTTTGTTGTTAACATTACCGAGTCATCTGGTGGCCAGTGGCATTGATGTAAAATATTGTTAATCTTACTCAACACATTGAAGGAGAATGTTAATAAGATCAGTAGTATAATGTAACTTTACTGAAGTACAGCTTTAATATAATTCTGCAGATTTAACAATATAAATGCATTAATATATTATACTTTATTAACATAAAACTTACCCCCATGCCACTATTTTAATGATCAATTTAGAGAATCTTATGTGTGACTGAAAAATGGACAGGGCTATAAAAATGACTCACAAACTCCCTTGACTGAATTCCCCTGTTAATATCTCTAAATTGTAAAGACTGCAAAAATAAAAGATCTACTTTTTCCTGCTTATATGACACACAAGATGTCAATAAAAATGTTTGCAATTGGTTCAGGTAGAGGCATTTTAAAGGCTTTATATATAATGGGCATTTTAATCTATGTTCTATTTACATAATCTGGCATATGTTTTGGATGTAAAGTCTTAAGTTGCAAGTTGTTGTAGCTGTCAGATAAAAATAGCAACAACATAACAAAAAAAATTGAATTGGGATGTAAAATTACAAACAACAGTTTGCTTAGTAATTACAGCACTTCTGTACTTCATGAATTGGTCAAATGAGAGGAAAAACTTTTTATTACTATGAAACTATACTTTTCTCTTTTTCACCTCTGCTCCCTGCAGAGGTCAGGACCAACACCACAGTGGTGGTTTTAAAACTTTTACGGTTAAAAAATTCTTTTGTCTTTTCTGATTTTCAGTGAGCAGTCCCTCCCAAGACTGACGCAAAACTCTGTGGGTTGGTGGGAACATTGTGGAAATTCCTCAGCGTGCTGGTGAACTGGCATCCCGCACTCACCATCCCCTCATGCCAGCTGGCTGACAAACGCAGTTGGCACGCAGCCTGGAGCACTGGCCGCTTTTGCTGTGACCATGGGGATTGTTTGGCCTTGTGGGGCAGGACAGTGGCACAGTATGGCAGTTTACCCAGAATGTTTAGCCTCATACTGTGACTTACCTAACAAGCCCTCAGTGAGGCCTCCTTCTGGCATGTGAATCCTGCAGCTTGGTTGGTGAACAGCTACAGAGTTAATTCCATAATGCTTCCCTTGCATCCATTCCAGACACCTGCTCTGTTCAGATTAGGTTACACCAGCACTTGAAACTGTTTGGGCTTCCTCCCAAAAAACAACAAAAAAAGATTAACATTTATTCAAGACCAATTTTTCATATCAGTGATGTACTGTATTTCCACTGAAAGACACGTGAACCTTCTGTTTTATTTTGCTCCTTCCAAATATTAAAAAAACCCTATAGGCCCGTTTGAACATGCATAAAAAATATATCTATGCCACTTCGCTCATGAACTTTATGACTGTGCAAATATGAGTGCAGCAAATTCACTCATGGACTTTTATGGCGCATATGCACTGATACGCCATAATATTTAAACCACTCACAGGTAAAGAGAATAACACTGATTTTCTTGTTACAGTGTCACTTTTTAAGATGGTGAGATATGAATCAGCAAGTGAGCTGAAATAGGCAAGCATGAGAGCCTGGGAGAGTCTGACAAGAGTGAGACTGTGATGACTGGATGCCTGGGTCAAAGCATCTCTAAAATGAAAAATCTTGTGGGGTTTTTTTCTAGCATGGATTGAAGTGGTCAAAAAAGGACGGCCAGCAAACCAGTGAGAGGGTCATGGGTGCCTGAAAATCATCAGTGTGTCTGGAGCTAAGTCTAGGCCCAATATTTTGATATTATAGAAGAGGCAATATTGAAAAGGTGACAGAATACACAGTTCATTCCTTAGCTGCAGCCCAGTCAGACTGCCCATGGTGACGCACTACAATTTAGTGTTCTGCTTTAATGTCATGTAATACTTAAAAAAAATCATTAGGAGTGGTTTAAGGAACATGAAGCAGAGTTCATAGTGTTGTCTTGGCCTCCAAATTCCTCATATCTTAGTCCAACTGATCATCTGTGGGATGTGCTGGAAAAAACAAGCCTTGTTGCTGGAGGCCCCACCTCACAGCTCAGGACTTGAAGGATCAGCTGCTAACATCTTGCTGCCTGATACCACAGAAAAGCTTCAGAGGTCTTGTAGAGTCCATGTCCAGACAGTTCTGGACTGTTATTGCTGCACAAGGGGGACCTACAATCTATGAATATGTTTTTAATGAACCCAAGAGCACATATTAATATTGATTGATAGAAATTCAATACATAGCACTTCTTTTACATATGCACGCTTCAGCTTTCCAAATCACTCTTGTATAAGGTCCCAATTACAGCAGGACTCAATTCTAAACTAGCTGTGATGCATTTGAAGTCTTACACTCTGTTTTCAGGTGAGTTAAGAGGAACTTTGCTTTTTCAGCAGAAGAATGTAAAAACTGGCTACAGCACTATTTTTGAGTGGAGGAAACTTTAAAATAGATGTTACGTTTCTTTGTGCGCATTTAAGCTTCTTTACTGAGTGGGTGAGACTGGAGAGTGAGCTTAGGTAATCTGACAATCACTGTCATCCTCTGGTAGGAGTAGACTGAGGCAGACTTTGTGGCTGTGTGTCACACCTGTGACCATAAGAGGTTTCCCAGGATAGCTCTACTAAGGGGATTATTGTGGAGGGAGGGACGTCTGCTCCATGTGAGACAAGCAAGAAATTGAGGATTAGGATTCATTAATCGCTCCAGACAGAGAAGAAGCACAGACACTCAACGACAAAAGAGAAAGGGCACAAAGCTTGAGCAAAAAGAGTAGAAAAATCCTGTAAAGGTGAATAAAAAGTTCATAAAAGATGTCTAAAGACAAGCTGGAGAGCCTTGTGAAGCGCATGGAGGAAACACTCTCAGAGATGGAGCAGCTAAAAATGCACTGTGGAAAGCAGAGTGAGGAGCTGAGCCAGCTGGTGGTGGAGCTCCGGCGAGAGAACCAGGAGCTGGTGGAGAAGTACAACCAACTCGCTGTGGAGATGAAGGAGGCCAAGGAGATTATAGAACAGCTACAGGACACAAAGTATGCCTTCAATGCAAAAGAAAGGCAAGCGCAGAAACTCAGCAGGCAGCTCTGAGGGCCAACATGATGCGACCTGGGTGTCCTGAAACAAGAATCCTGGAGGGAAAGCCAGACTGGACAAGGTGGATGGAAAAAAACTGCTTTTTGCGGTAGATTTCAAGAAACTGGGTGGGCTTGCAAGCTGTTTTCTTTAACATATAGAGTCGTGTTTGGGTGAACATATATGTACTTTAATGCCTGTGGCAGGGTGGCTGTAAAGCTTAGTAATTTGAATGTAACTTAAATCCTGTGGCTTAGAGTTTATTTTAAAGCTGCAGCTGAACATAATGACCAAGAATAAAAATTAAGTCTTTAAGAAATGTGGATGTGGAAAATGTGGACTTGAAAGTGAGTTTTTCAAAAGCGGGTAAAGACTATGTACAGATTAGGGAATTGTGCTCATTAGGTTTCTATAATTAAAACAACAACATTCCTGGAAGCTAGGATGCACTTCCCTGTAAAGATTTTACTGGATGAAGGCCATTATTTTTAAGTGGGTGGTCACCTATTTTTGGTTCTGTCAAGTGTTAAAAATACCTTGTTATCCTCCATGCGCCACAGAAGGAACACAAGTACAAGGAAACTGAAAATATGCTTCAGTGTGTCATTTATGTCCCATAATAAAACCTGTTGTCCAGCATGTTAATATTGTTCAAATCCTTAACAGATTTCTGAAACTAAAAATTGCATATGTCGAGACTTTTTGTGTCATGTACAACATGTACAGACTCAGTCAGTGCTATTGAAGGCATTACTTTAACCTCCTACTCCTACACCATTGTTGGGAAAAGTGTCAGAGATGACGCAGTAAACCAGATAAGCCCTCTTTTTCACTCTGCACATTTTTCAGTCTCTTGAAAACTTGGTGCCCACCTTACCCATTATGCAACATCACCTCTGACAATTGGGTCACAGTTACAGGGATCTTATGGGAGTAATGGTCATAGACTGTATGAAGCCAAATGTGTGTGTACCTTAAACCTGCATTCTTTCTGAAAGCCAGCAGGGGGGCGACTCTCCTGATTGGAAGAAGAAGAAGTAAAGCTGCATAAAAGGTTGTAAGAAATTACCCTAATTCTCACTTGATTTATTACCTCTGCAAACATGGTTCTGATGAGTGTATGCTCTCAGTTGCTAGTCTAAAGTACCACTGAATACAACATCATGATCATTTTGTAAATTATAATCACGTTTAAAGGAAAAATAGATGATAAATGAGATTAAATAGAGCGTGGCTACTTTGTAATTGTTGCCAATCAGTGTGCATTGTTTGGGGGGTTTTAGTCATATCCACCATTGACATTGTTCTTAGTGATGTAAGGCTTGCATGCAGCCATGGAAACCCATGCCAGGAAGCACACGTTTTTTGTGCTGACGTTAATGCCAGAGAAGGGCTACAGTTACTGAGTCAGCAGAGTGTTGGTGCCTTTTATGCACTTTGTGCCTCAGCATTTGGTGACCCTTCACTGTAACTTTACATTGGCTGACACTTTGCAGCTGAGTTGCTGTCAGTCCTAAAAGCTTCCACTTTGCAATAAAACCACTTACAGATGATTGTGGAATATCAAGGAGGGAAGAAATTTCACAAACTGACTTGCTGCAATGGTGGCATCCTATTACAGGTCCGTGCTGGAATTCAGTGAACTCTTTAGAACAACCCATTTATTCACAAGTGTTTGTAAAGGCAGACTGCATGGCTAGGTGCTTGATTTTAAATACCTGCGGTAATGGGACTAAATGAAACACCTAAATTCAAGAAGTGTGGTCCAATACTTTGCATGAACATGCACACACACACACACACACACACACACACACAGATCATGTCAGATCCAAGAACAGAAAAACTGCCTAAACACTTGAAAATAGGTTGATCTTAATAATTGAAAATTTGGGCCATCTTTAATATGAGCAGCCACCATTGTAACAGTATATGACGCTAAAAGGAAAGGCATAATAGAAAACTTTACTTGCTTCTAGGCAAAAATGCCTTGATGCCAGAGGTCAGAGGGGAATAGCCAGACCGCTTCGAGCTGTTTGGAAAGCAACAGTAACTCAAATAACCCCTCATTCCAAACAAGGTATGCAGAAGAACATCTCCGAATGTGCAACAATTTGAACTTTGAAGCAGATGACCTCCAGCAGTCTTGTGAAATCAACACTGCAGAGTTGTTGATGACACTGACGAGTAAAGAGATACACATAAACTGAAGGTTTTCCCCTCATGGCGACGACAGCAAAAGTGTAATTAGGCCACAAAACCCTACAGATTACATCCTGTAGAAAGTGTTAAATATCCATTTTTGGTAATGAGTGCTCTACACTTTTACTGAAATTTACTGAAGTATTTCCATTTCATACCACATGACATACCATAGGTATGCTATACCTGTAAATATGTCAGGATATGGTTTTAATACTTCTGATGGTTCAAGTACAGCAAAAGTACCTGAAGCATGTATCCAACGACTAACAGTCTACTTGAATAAAAACTTGTATTTCATTTACTAACTTGTAATAAAATAAAAGCAATCGTGTGCACTGAATAGGAAGCACATCACAGTAAATATTGCATTCTGGATTGGAAATTTATTTTCTATAAGAAGATCGTATGGTTGATTTTTTTCCTCTAAGAAGGTAAATTTGGACTGCAGGATGTCTTTTAGTATCTTGTTGATGGTCCGTTGAACTTAAGTGGGGGTTTCGACTGACACGAGGCTGAGAGGAGGATAAGTTTGCACTAAAGGTAATGGTGGGTATGAAATTTTCTGAATATACGTTCTCAGACTCCGTGAGTCCCTCAGTCTGTATAAAAGACGTAAAATAATCTAAAGAGACAAGAAAAGTCAGAAGAAAAACTATTTTCTCCTGTTTATCACGTGAGGAAAGTTTCTGGACTACAGTTGCTCTCTGTCTGAAAAAAAAAACAATATAAACTCTAGAAAGTTAGCTCCAAACAAACAAACAATGAAAAAATCACACCCAGGATGTATTTTTACATAAACCTATAACTACATAATTTCAGGCGGTTGTGGTGTTTATTTTCAGAGGATGGCTGGGATGATTGAAAATCCTAAAAGAGCAGAAAGAACAAGGAAGAGAGGAAAAATACTAAGAGATGCTTAAACATAGCTTTGGCTGTTTCTGTGGTGGTTTCCTCTTTAAACCGCCAAATAATCACTTACGTTCTTGTAGGTAACATTTCCAGCATGTTTTGGAAATGAAATCGCTGAATACTTCAAAAAAATCTTTGTGTTTCTGTTAGGTATGAAATCAGTCTTTTGAATTATTGACACCACCTTACAGTTTACTTGCTGACTGACTGTGGTGTGATGTTTGGATATTGCATGCTGTGTGCATCTGTGGACCCCAGGAAGAATACCTGCCACTGTGGGAACAACTTATGGGGTTCTGAATAGAGAACACATAACAAAAGAGCAAACTAATGCAAAGTTTTTCATATGTTTATTTTCTATATTGGTCTACAGTACTGTGTAAAAGCATTAAGCCACTCCTCATTTCTTTATATTGTGTTTATGAGGAGCCAGACTTTCTTGTAATCTTTTAAAGATGTCTTGAGAAGGTCTTTCAAAGTGTTTCTTTGGACACAGGCTGCATTTTCATTAATTTTCAGTCCAGTCCTTATACCTGACCATTCTGACTATGAATCAGTCAAGCCTGAAAAAAGCACAGAACAGACAACCTAGCAAAGAACTAATTTTAAATTGTATCTTTAAGTAGCTTTACTAGTAGCCTGTTGCTAAACCACATATTTTTCTTCCCCCATTTCTTTAGTTGAATATATGAAAATGCCAAAGATAACAGTTTGGCAAGCATGAAATTGTATATTCACACCAAAAAGATGATTCCTATTGATTTTAGGCATGTATAGTATGCAACGTTTCATAAAATTTGAGGAAACTGGACAAGTAGAGGACAAAAGTTCACTGAAGCCTCATCAGAAATGGTCTTAGTGGAAGGGTGTCTGTCCAGAAACCATTCTAAAGGAAGAGAAATAGGGAAAAAAGCTGAGGTAAGCCAAATTACAAAAGAACTGGACTGCAAATCTGTGGCAATAGGTCTTATGGAACGATGAATCCACATTTGAGGAGCTTTGGCATGTCCTTGAAGAAGTCTGAAGAACTATTTCTGAAGACTACTTGAAGAGATACAAGCTTCCCTAAGAGAGCTCAGGCTTTGTTGAAGACTAAAGGTGATTATACCAAATACTGAATTTTAAGCTCATTATAGTTGTACAAATTCTGTTTTTGCTTTAAGAACTGTATTTCCATTTATTGTTGAACGTTTAAATAAACTGTTGCTCCTATTTTCCATTTTCCCACCTTCGAGATGAAGGGTGGCTCCAGAGTCTTTGGATTCCTGTTAGTGGACTTTAAACCACAAAAAAGGGAAGCATGAGGTACTTATCTGAAAATTGCTTTTATACACAGTGCAACCTATATCACCTGTATTAAATAACCATGAACTTAAAAAAATCCACATAATAACAAGGCTTTATGGTTATTTCTGAATTTTGCCAGCTACTTCTGAGAAGTAAGTTCACAAGGAAAAAAAAATGAAGAAAAATGTCATCAAAGCACAAAGTTGAAACCATCACATTTTCAGCTCAAAAACTGTAACTCAGCCTTTAAACTAGACCCCAGCTTTCAGTAGAGGCCACTTTGGATGATTACCCTGGTATTACATGTTCGGTATGTACAGTGGCAGAGCATGATAATAACGCGTTGGCTATATTTTGCATGTGTGAAGCGTGGATAGAACAAGCGAGCATGCCGATTAACTGTTATTATTACAGTCTGAAATTAGAGATGGCGCGTAAAGCGCCCCCACCTCCTACAGCCAGCAGGGGCTGTGATCAGCTTGGATGAGCTGCTGTTAAAAGGCGCGGCGGTGACGCAGAGGAGGTTTAACCAACGGGACTTTCTCTTGTTCTCGTAGGCTGAGTGCCTAACAAAAAGAGAGGGAGAGAGGTTTCCACCCAGATAACTCTCCTCATATATCCAGGACGCGGCACCGGGACGCATCTTCAGGTCAAAGCCACGGAGGGAAACCAGCTGTCAGGTCTGCTGCGCGCTGCGGTTTGGAGCTTCAAGAAAGCGCACTTATAACCACTGAACACGGTGAGTAGGACAATATTATTTCAGCCTAAGTTTCTTTTTGTGTCAGATTTTCTCTGGATTCTTTTTGACTTTGAAAAACAAAACAAATAAAAAACAAACAAACAAACAAACAAACAAAAAACACTGCGCAGCAACAAATATTCTTTAGAAAAAAATATTAGAAATCTAATCTGCCCACTGCCACTGACATTTGTGCTTGTGAAAATATCACTGAGGTATCATAGGAGGAAAAACAGGTCTCCAAGTTTTATGACATCATATGAACTCCAAGAAGACACTTACCAGAAAAAAATAATCAATCATAATTTGGCATGGAAATACCAATAATTCACATGCAGACATGCTTCACACGCAGTGCACAGGGCACAAGACACTGCATGCCCTCGCTGACTGGCGAATAATTGTTAATTTGGTTGGATAAAAGCCTGTAATCGCCAGAGGCTTAAGGCTTTATGAGCTGGCACAACAAGAAGGGGGAGAGGCAGGAATCTCACAGGGAAATTCTAAATAGATAAGTGGCTGGTTGTGGTCAGGATCAGCCTCCGTTTTTGATCAGTGTTAACAAGTATCTACTTAAATCTTTGATAAACAGGTCATAATTTAAGTCAGTCTAGTTATTTATTCCACATCACTTTTGTCTGGGTAATGTAAAGTCATGATATGATGATATGAACTTTTTTAGTAGTTGTGTTTTCGGGCTCTCCCTTTTGGGAGGGTTTCATTCATAAACTAATTTATTACATCATGGGTGTAAAATGAGTTGATGATTTTTCTTTTAAAGTTGTTTATTAGGATAAAAAAGCCAAACATTAAGAAGTATCACTTTATTAAATGTGGGAGTTATATCTTTTATCTGATTTTAAATTAAATATAGTACAGTTTGGTCCAGATAAAAAACAGTCAGTCAAAAACTCATCTTTCACTGTGTTCTCATTTTAATAAAGGATTAATGAAAAACAGTCAACACATTTGAGGACTGAAATATTGACTGGTTTCATCTGTTAGTTTTTAAGGGAGGTGTTGGGTTCATCGTAGGGACTGTTGCGGGTCCAGACAAAGCAACCTCAGATTACTACCACCCAGGCCAATTACAGCATTAAGTTGCTCAATTTTAGCCCATTGGCTGAGTGAGTGTTTGTGTTTGTATGTCTGAGACAGATGGGTTGACTCCCTGTATTCTCTTTGCCTGGGCATGGTCGTCCTTTTGAGTTTTTTTGCTTCTTTGCTGTGGGGTAGCTCTCCTGTCAGTTGGAGCATTTGGTGATGGTCAACAGGTCAAAGGTGGTTTGGCAGCTCAAGCCAACCCCCTTCTTGCTCTCAGGGGGCAGGAAACATGCAATTTGTCCTGGAAAAAACAAATAAACAGGCTCTGCACATGTAACAAAGGAAACATTTTAGCTCACTTTAGCAATTATGTGATGAGATAGCAGAAGGAAATGATAAGATTGGTGCTTAAAGTGTTGGAGATCTGACAAAGAGGTGTCCATGTTCATATTTCTTAAAGTCTTAATATATGTACTTTCTGGACTGTGGATGTACATCAGTCCAATTTTAGCTATGATTGGAGTGCTGATTCATAAATATGATACATATGTTTTAAAATGTGTTTAGTCCATGTAATGCCAGAAAACAGATTAAAAGAATATTCGCACAAACCAAAACTCAGATATATTCAATTTACTCTCACAAAAGACTAAGAAAAGCATAGTTTTGCATTTTTAACCTGAATTACAAAGAAAAAAAATATCAAAATTGTTGTTTAAAACAAATCTGTTAATCTGTTCTTTCCCACGCCACAACAGTTCAACCAATTTTACAGTGTGACAGTAGTAGCTGCAGATCAAACCATGGAAAAAGCGATCGCCTGTGGTGTTTGACAGTCAGTACTGAAGCACCAAAAACTGCTTTTCATACTAGAAAATGTTTTAGGAAATGCTGCAAGGGAACAAAACTGGTTACAGACTGTCAGCCAGCAGTGTTTTGCTTAGAGACTTTATGCACTCTTTTTTTTCTTCCTTATATTTCTCAGTTTGTTTGTGTTGAAACCAGCTACTCCTTCTGTCCCACTCTAGGCTTGTTACTGGAAAAGTTGCTGCATGTGCATTTGTCTTTATTAGTCACAGTAACTAACTCTGGGTGCCCTTTCTTTTTTTTTTCTAGGGAACAACGAAGATGCTCCTGCATCTGGTAATCCTGCAGCTGCTCCTGGCTCCAGCATTCATGGTAACCTCACAGCTGATCCTTTACAACAGGAAACAGTAACATTTACATGCACAGTCACATGATGAAAATTCTGGTTTTCTTTTTTTTAATGTATCCAGGTGCCCAGTGTAGATTACTGGGACTCATGGGGTCCTTATGGAGAATGCAGTCGTAGCTGTGGCAGTGGTGTGACCATGAGAACCAGACGCTGTATCACTCACAGGTACTGTAGCTCTGCGTATAAACACATGTATAAACTCACTTCACGTGAACCCACAGCCAGCACCTCTTTGAGAAACACACCTCATTGTGAAGCTCTGAACACACACACACACACACACACACACACACACACACACACACACCCCCACACCATTTTTTGCTGTTTGAATAAAGCTAATTGTGATGTTCATGGGCACAGACTGTACATCTTGATTGTAAAAGAATTCCTTGAAGTCACGAGGATGTTGGCTTGTCTTACATCCAAAACACACAGCAGGGAGGGGCCCTTAACATTAAAAGGGCTCCTCTGTGTTGGGTGTTGCCGGTTGGCTGCTGAAGAGGAAAAGGTAGGAAGTGAACATTTTGAGCTGCCAATTTAGGCTTCAGGAGTGGTTTTAAAAATCAACATAAACTCTTAGATTTCCTTTGCAGCACATATGTTGTTGCTTTGAAGTAAATGTTACATATGGTTTCTCTGGGTTGATATGTAAGGCTTCTTTTCTTACATAACATGTAAGCACGCTGCCAGCTTCCATCGTAAATGTTGCATTGCCAGTGGGCATGTTGCCTCACACAAAGTAACACAAAAAAGTGATCTGTATTTAGGGGCTGGGAAGTGATTATATCTCATGTGGTCTCTTGGAAGAAGTGTTCAGTTTCTTTATATAAGTACAAGTACGTGTAAATGAATGTAAAAATACTGCATTACAGGTAAAATCCTGTTTTCAAAATCTTATCTAAGTGTCATCTCTAAATGTACAACCCATGCTAAAGTAAACATAATTGTACAGTGAAGTTTAAAAATGTTTTTCAGTTCAGTATTTAAGTCCAGTGGTTCCCAGGCTAGGATAGCACCTGCTTAAAAAGGTTACTGTAAATCTTTACCATAAGTTACTTGAGGAAATAAGTTATGATTACACTGAATGAAGTGTTGATGTTCTTCATTTCTGTTAACCAATTCTGATAGAGCTGGATTTTTGAGGTTTTAGAAGAAATTCAGTCATGTTACTGAAGTTAAAAAAAAATTGCTGGAGCTCTTCAGCTCTCACTCCGGCGTGGTCATAGGGACAGAAAGTTTTGAAGTCCAGATGTGTACAGTGTAGATATTTAAAGGGACCCAAATGCAGGATACAAGAGGCAGGAATTCAAACATATGTGAAGATTTAATACTGATTTGTCTCAAAATAATTGCTGGAGGATGAAAAGATACAAGAATCTATGAGAAGCATGAAATTTAGTAACACTAGTTGACCACCACAAACTAAGACAGAAATGAGGGACAACGCCACAATGAACCAAGGAAATGATGGGACTATATACACAGGGAGACTGATTGCTGATGAGAAACAGGTGGAAACAATGAAGGAATCAAGGAAGACAGAGACAGAAAGTGTTACTTTAAGTCAGATGCAAGAGACAATGACTAACAAATTAAAACAGGAAGTTCTAAAAGAGCTAATCTGCACATGAAGGCCAGCAAACTTACATAGAAGGGACACAAGAAGATGCTAGGAAGGCTAGAATAATAACCAGAAAGCCAAGCATGAGAAAATACAGAAATGAAACTTTTCACTAGAATGAGCAGAGGAGTAAACACAGAAACCCAAACATTCAAAATGTAGAAAGGATCAAGTTCCTAATAAATTTTAAGGACATTAAAACAGGGATCCAAAACGATATAAATACCAGAAACTAAATAAAAAACCCAAACTAAAACCTAAAACTCAAAAGCACAAACTGATACTCAAGATTAGAGAAAATGCAAATGCACATACACATACACACATGCTCTCTCTCTCACACGCACACACACAAAGTGCTGAGTAAAAATAAGAACATTTTTGTTTTAAAATGTATATAATATTAACAGTGTGCTTTTTGCATTCCATCAGCTGAAAGTGGTACCTCTGAACCTTTGGCTGCTCCCTAATATTCTCCCCTAGGGGGTCACCATAGTGGATGAATCACCCACATTGGTAATTTGGCAGAGGTTTTACACCAGATGCTCTTCCTGACACAGCCCTCCACAGTGAGCGGGGGCATGTGGCCCTATATAGAATCGAATCAGGGCTCTTTCACTTATAAAGCAAGTGTATAAACCACTACACTACAAGAGACGCTAGTTCCTCTGAACCTCTAATCTAGTTTATATAACTGACAAATATGTATCTGTCAAAAAACTATCATTCACCCCATATTATTTTAAACCCCAAAGTAACTGATAATTTATCAGTTTCATAGTTTATAGCCAATAAACTGGAGCAGTTTTTAATATGTCCAAACATTTCTCTTTCACTTTGTGTCATATTTTGTTGTTTTGGTGACAACAAAATGAAGGAAATGTCTTATATTCAGTGTTAATATATCTGTTTGTGCAGACTAGAGTATGTCCCTATAGAAGCTTGATGGAAGTGTTTTGATGTCTCATGTGTCTAGATGCTTGTTTTCAACATGTCTATGCAGTCAGTCAGTGAGTCAGACAGCTTTACAGTTAGTCTGTTGCCCCTCTTTAACTAAATGATGAATAATCTGGAAGAAGTCCTACCCGCTGTTAGTTGGATGAACTCTGTCGTATCTTGTCTGCCAGGCTTGCTGAATCACCAATTTAAACACAGTGATTTGATGGACTGGCTCATTCTTTACTTTACAGGAACTCCCATTTCACTGTATGTTCGTGTTACTTAAAAAAACATGACCTGCCATAAGAAAAACAAGCAGTTGTCATTTTGTCAGTGAGGGGCTGTAATTGATTTCACTTGGTGTAATCAGTAATTTCCAATAAGCATCTGCCACTTTTTTGCATTTCTGTTTAGTAAAATTTTAAACTGAAAATAGTGTTTAATGCTGC
Organism: Etroplus canarensis; assembly: GCA_015106775.1. Taxonomy (NCBI): domain Eukaryota; kingdom Metazoa; phylum Chordata; class Actinopteri; order Cichliformes; family Cichlidae; genus Etroplus; species Etroplus canarensis. The sequence continues at coordinate 24,452 of VUQH01055286.1, read as the reverse complement.
AAATGTTCTGTTTTCCTTTGTAAAGAGAAACGCTGTTGTTTGGACATGTTTCAGTTTCAGTTCATGCCTGCTGACAGGAGCATGTCTTGTTTTAAGGCTTAAGGGAAGGTACTTTCAGAGGTGTCTTAATCATGAGTTATCAGCACTGCTGGAGTGGCGAGTGGCGAAACAGTTTACCGGCATGTGTGCGGATGTCTGCGCAAAGCTTGGGCTCAGCAGTGTTGATGTTGAGGCTGCTGTTGTGCTGAGAGGTGGTTTTTTTTACAGGTACAGATTAAAGAGGAATGTTGTTTAATGTCAGAGCAGAAACTTGTTATTTCTGCACTGGCAGACAGTCTGTATTTGCATACATTCAATGTACCCAGTCATTAACTGTTTTTGTCTCACAATGAAGAGCTGGAAAGCTTTAATGAAACTCTAGTTAGGAAAAATGTAAGTGTTTTTTTTCAGCAGCATTGACTGTAAAAGGAAAACAGGGGCAACAGCTTGTCAAGAGGATGGATTACTGGCTTGTAAAAATACTTGAACAGCATCTTCTTTTAACTGAAAGTCTGGGGTACAAGCTGGAGGTTGAAATGACGCACAGCTTGAAAGAAGTGGGCATTTAGAAGCGGAGGAGCATTTAGTGACCTGCTGCGTTACAGGAAATGTGTAGCGCTTTTGAAGCATGGGGCCTACAAGAAGCCAGGCATTAAGGTTAATTCATAGAACCATTAAATGAAGTGTAATATTCATGTTGGTTTTTTAACACACACAGGGCGGATGGAGGGCACAACTGTGTGGGACCAGACAAGTCCTATCGCTCCTGCAACATCCAGGTGAACAAACACATTTTTAAACAAATTTGATTTTCAAGGTCAAGCTTGTATTTTCTTGCATGTTTTTACATTTGGATCTCTACGTTATTATGTGTCAGTGTGGCCTTTTAACAAGTATATGGATGTGATAAATCCCCTGACATAACACAATTATGTATTAAAGCCAGAGCTAAGGTAAACTGAACTATTATATGCAAAGATTGTGTGTCTAAGCTGAGTACCTACTTATGCAAATTACAAATCAACACAACATGAAATTCATAATGATTCCTTGTGGCGTGCCTCTGGAGAACAGTTTTTACAAAACGGATAAGAAACAGTTTTGATGCGTTTGGGACTCCTTGCGAACCATGTTAAAATATTATATATAAATATATGAAATGTGACAAATTGTTTAGGAAAGAGAGGAAAAAAGCTACAAATTGACATGACACGTTACGATGTATTTATGACTTTCACAACCAGAGGTGTCCTACCTGTATTGCAACCAGTCATGAACATTTGGGCCACTTTGTTGAGTGAAAAATTTGCAGCATGAGCTTGATGCAGTTATGAAAGATTAAGATGCATTAATGATATTTACAAAGCAATTACAACTATCTGCGACGCTGTTGTGAAATGTTGTAAAAGTTAATGAAATTGTACTCCATGGTAAAAGTTTTGGAATTTTAAAAACCACAACTTCTGCAACAATATGGGGTGTTTATGAAGTCTTGCAAGTCATTACAAAACTCAACGAATTCAATCACGAAGTACTTATGACATGTTTAGGATCTATTACAAAACCACACACGCCAAATTTGAAGTCACACACGTACATACACACACACACACACACACACACACACACACACACACACACACACACACACACACACACACACACAAGCACACACTCCATTTATTTGATTTTTCATTTTGTGTTAAACCTGTAATTATTTGTCTTATGTTTTGACCTTTTTGTTGCATACTGTTGTTGAACTCAGGACTGTCCAGAGGGATCCAGGGATTTCCGTGAAGAGCAGTGCTCCCAGTTTGATGGGACTGATTTCCAGGGAAAGCGCTACAAGTGGCTTCCATATTATGGAGGTTAGAGGCAAAAGCACAGTTTAGAGGCTGGTTTAACCTCATAATTTGGTACTTTGATATTAACTTGACAGCAAAATTAGAATCAATCTGGATCTGGCCAAGGCACTTTTACATATACTATAGTTCACAGATTCTAAATTGAACTTTGGATGGAATTTTTCCTCATGATGTAACCCCAACAGCCATTATTTCTCAGTATTTCCTTCTCTAAGCACTTTAAATAGTTAAAATCAGCCTAATCTCTCTGACAGCTGAGAATCCCTGTGAGCTGAACTGCATGCCAAGAGGAGAAAACTTTTACTACCGTCACCGCAGCGCTGTGGTCGATGGTACACCCTGTCACCCAGGGCGGAGGGATATCTGTGTGGATGGAGTCTGCAGGGTAGGTTGCACTGCCACACACACACCAAGAGAAATGAATACAAACAGAGAAGCATCAGGGAAGCTTGTCACATTTGAATGCATCTGTGTTTTCCAAAATCAAAACTGCTAATCAAAAATGTTTTTCTTGAATTCCCAACTTTTTATACCTTCTATTTCTTGAGATTCAATATGCATGTTTCTGATAGTAAGTATTTTTGTCAGCTGGGTGGAGATTCTGAAAGGGGCAGAGGCAAAACAGCAAAAGAGGCTCCTCTAAAATGACACAGATAAAGTTACATTCAGGTTTTATCTCTGTCATTGAATCATCAAACCATAGGGTCATTTTAGTTGATTAAGTCCTGAACTCTCCAAACACGAGTGTGCTGTATGTTCTTTGTTATCAACATGCTGCTCTCAGCTTCCCCTCAGCACCTAACCTCAGAGCTAGTCCTGCTGACATTTTTACACTTGACTTGAAAATGTGATTTGTATCTGTGTCTTTTATGAACACAAGCAAATGCGTGTTAAAGTGAGGCATAATTGCATGTAGAAAATCTGTGATCAGGAGAGGTCGAAGTATACTTGGAAAAAAATAATTGCTAATAATATATTGGTTACATTTAATATATGTGACAATGCCTATGTTTCCTGTGCACAAACCAGAAATCACTGATTTAATCATTAGGTTAGCTAAGCTGCAAGGTTTTCTTATACCTATCATTATCAAAGTTTATGTTATGCAATTCTGCCCTCTGCCCTATAGGTGGCAGCTTAAATGATACCACGTCTAATGTGGCATCTACCATATGTTGAGGGAAGATGAAGAGCTATAGAAACTGCAGAGGTTTGAGTAAAAAAATACAACAAATAGCCTAATATGAGCTGAAAATGAGGTCTAATGACTTGATTAGTCTGCCCATTTATGATTTGGGGTTTGATGACTCCAACTCCTGGAGTGCAGTGTCACTTCTTTAATCAGAGAGGACACCATCAGTGGAGCTGAGCAGCAGGAACAGAGATTAGTTTCACTCTGTAGTAATGTCAAACACTTCTTCTGTTCTTGTTCTTTTATCAAGCAATTATTACCTCAACTTCTTCCTCATGAATAAACTTGTCAATTTAACCTCTGACTTCATGTCTCTATCACCTCTTCTGCTGAGAGCAGCTGTCCTAAATCCACTGTGTCTTCAGATCTTATTTTTAAACATAATTGTTGCTTCATTTTTTTAAAAAGCTAACTTCACCTCCAAAAACGCCTGCTTCTGCGATTGGTAGTTTCATAGAAACCATGCTTCACTACATGTATTCCCATTACATTTGCTGTATTAAACACTCCAACTGCAATGGACTGCTCCCTGTGACCCTGAATTGGAAAAAAAAATCGAACTGGTGGATGGATGGATGGTTATATGATCATTTTTGCACCTGCAAGTGTTCATGTGATACATCTTTAACACCAGAATGAACAGCAATAAACTAATTAGACAATATTTGGTGGCTGATGTTTTATAATTGCTTTTAATATGTAGTAGAATAATGAATTTGACAATCAGTCTGAAAAGAAAATAATTCTCAGGAGTTTTACGAGATGCAAAATCCCTCAGTAGTAGTAGGTATTTTAACTACCTAGTGAAACTCTTTGGAGACGTGGCACATCTAATTACTGGCTGCGTAAAGATAGCATAAATGACACAGACTAAAAGTTAGGGTAAAATATAGAAGTCATTTTCATGCTTTCCTCCATCAGCGTCTGGGCTGTGACAGCATGCTGGAGTCTGCTCAGCAGGAGGACCCCTGCCTGCAGTGTGGGGGTAACGGCAAATCCTGCTACCGCGTCAAGAACAGCTTCACTGTGCGCGACCTGACAACTGGTATGATGCATATTTCTAATTTGGTCAGACTCACTGGCAAATGACATATTTATCACAGGAGTACACTAACCTGCCACTGAGGTAACCAGAACGATCATCATCTAAATCTGTGTCTCCATCCCATCTTTATCAGACGGTGTTTAAACCCTGTATTTTCTTTGTGCCAAATTCATCTCAGGCTACAACCAGATGTTTATCATCCCCGTTGGAGCCACTACCATCAGCATCAGAGAGACGCAGGCCACACGTAACTACCTTGGTAAGCTTGTGTTTGGCTTTTAAGAGAACAAATTACGAGAGGATCAAAATAAATGGCTTGCATTTACAATTGCTATGTATGACTAGCTATCAAGAACCTACGTGGAGAGTACTACCTCAATGGCCACTGGGTGATTGAGTTTTCCAGAGCCACACCCATTGGTGGCACCATGCTGTACTACCAGAGAGGTGCTGAGGGTGACAACATCCCTGAAACCGTCATCGGCCGTGGCCCCACCACTGAACCACTGGTTGTTGAGGTAAATATCACACAGAAACAGAGATTTCACATTTATTTATTTATTGTGCACAGCATATTCACATCTTTGATTTGATGAGGCATTTCCACCTCAAGTTTGCTTAAAATGTTAGGAATCTTTTTAATCCCTGGTTGTATTGTTGAATGGCATCAGTGCTTCATTTATGTTCAAACAGCTCATCAATAATGCCTGAAACCTTACAGGGTTAAAATAAAAAGGGTACATCCCCTTGGGCATATGAATGAACACATTAATATTTTATTTTATTTGAGCCTCATAATTAGACTTTCCACCAGAGAGAAACATTGTATGACCTCTCGCCATAAATATCTTTAAAACTACCATGAATCAGACTCCATACAATGTAGAATCAGCTTATCACTAAGATTTATGATTAACTCTGTCCTCTCAGCTGATCAGCCAGGAGCCAAACCAGGGAGTTGATTATGAATATTATCTTCCAAATGGACGCTCCAGAGAGGGCTACTACTGGAGCTATGGATCCTGGTCTTCTTGCAGCAAAGAGTGTGGATCAGGTATGACTGCAGAGTAAGAACTGAAACGTTTGTGTGCTGTTGCTGTGCTTTCAAGAATTTTAAAGCATCCTGCGTGTTGTAAGCGCCCTTTCCTTCATCAGGCTACCAGTCTCGGTTGGTCTTCTGCACCATCGATAACGAGGCGTACCCTGACTATCTCTGTGCTTCTCTGCCGAGACCACAGAGCAACCGTACGTGCAATCCCCATCTGTGCCCACAAATCCGCAGGTAAGCAATCCTTGAAACTCTCAGCTGAAATGTGTTATTTTGGTGAATTTTAGTAAAATTTTACAAGTATCCAGACTTAATTTTTGTTGCATTCTAAGTGCCAAAAATGCTCTTAGAGCAGCATGTTGATTGTTGTTGGTGTTATGACTGTCTGAAAGGATGGCGTACCTGTATCCACCACATTTGTTGAGATCCTCAGAGAGGCCCAGAGCCTCTATGTTCAGGTAACCCAGGGTCTGTGATCGCTGAAGTTTTAGGTGACTGCAAACACAGGGGGAAGATCTAAATCATTAAATACTGTCACTAATATCCTTGAAAAATGTTTTAGTAATTCTTTTAGATCATTTCCATCCTTTCTTTCACACAAACACCTGTTAAACAAGTCATTTTCTAATAAGTGTGAAAATTATTAGAAATGTCTTAAATGTTGATTGAAAACACGATCTCTCCCCCTTCAGAAGTGTTTGACTCTAGCGTCTGTGTTTAGTATAATGTCTGTTCTTCCATTTGGGATAAGAATGAAGGCACAGGGCAATTGTCCAGCTCAGAGATCACCTTTTAATCCTTTAATGATCCTTATTTGTTTTAAAAACATATCTAGCACTTTCTACAGTAAGAAAAATGGTGATTGGATTCAATATTTCCCTCAAAGACCTAACCCCTCTTTAACCTCTGTACCACTTTTAACCACTGTGGCACCTGTATCTGATTTCTGAGCTGGGCTGCTGCCTGATCTTTTTAGCAAACTGTCAAACTCTCTGTCTCTGCACAATAATCTAGCTGCTAGGTTGTGAGGTGCTCATCATTCTGGGAATGCTAGGGATGGTGTCATTTTAGTATTCTTTTCTTTGCTGCTGCTGCTTTTAACCCTGGGATTTTTATGAAGCTCAAGTGACTCAAACTGCACCCTCAGCATCCGTTAAATTTAACATTCAAAACCAGAACCAGTAGGTGCTTAATTTAGGTTCATTTGGGTGATAAAATGTGGCTTTGCCGTTTGCAGCTATTTTGGTTTATGCCTTTGCTTCTAGCAGCCTAATTAGTGCCAGATCTAACCTACCAGGATGAGAAAACGCTGATTTTCATCTGGGATCAACTGGTGTTTGGGTGGTGTAGTCTCTAAAAGTGCTGTTTTCAACACTTATGCCTCTAGTAGTTTAGTATTTTTTAAATACTCAGGAAAGGCTATGTTTAAATAATGCATCCTCTCATAAGCATGAATTAAAGTGGGAGGTTTCATTCCAAACAATGATTTGCATCTAATATTAAATCATTAATAAAGTATTTCACCAAAAAAGTGAATTTGTTGATATGCTGGTGATTATAAGTGACACTACACAAGTTTTTAAGATAAAAAGCAATTTCTTTAGAAAAATGCCAAGCGATTTCTGGCCCCCAGCATGAAGGATTTGGGGCAAATGTATTTTTTCCTTTTTTCCATTTTTGTATTTTCTGAATGTCTTTGTACTCTATATGGACAAAAGTATTGGGCAACACCTCTTAATCACTGAATTTAGGTGTTTCATTCAGTCCCGTTGCCAGAGCTACCTTGCCATGCAGTCTGCCATTACTAACATTTGTGAAAGAAAGCAAAGCGCTCACTGAATTTGAGCGAGCTATTGTAATAGGATGCAGCAAATCAGCTAGTGAAATTTCTTCCCTCCTAGATATTCTACAATCAACTTTAAGTGTTACTATTGCAATGTGGGAGCGTTTACGGTACCACAGCCACTCAGCCATGAAGTGGCAGACCACAAAGTTACAGAGTTGGGTTGCCGAATGCTGAGGCGTAAAAGTCACCAGCTCCCTGCTGACTCAATAACTGCTCCTCTGACTTTAACATCAGCACACAAACTGTGCACTGAGAGCTTCATGGCGTGCGTTTCCAAGGCAAAATGCCAAGTGTCGGATGGAGTGGTGTTTTCATGGATTCGTGTATTTTCATGTTTAATTTGACTGTTTCAGAGTTTCTTTGCTTTTGATATGCTTATTTGTAACCCACCAGTTAGTGTTTTGAGTCTCAGTTCTTGTTTCATCTTAGTTCTAGCCTCAGTTTGTGTTTTGAAATTTATTTATTCCCTTTGTGTCTCCCGTCTCATCCTTCTGTGTTTTTGTGCTTCTGCTAAGTTTAGTCTGGTGTCTGTGTTTCATATCTATATATGTGTTTCATGTCTATATATAATCCTGTCTCTCCCTCAGTCTTTGTCTTGGCATCTGTGTTCCCTCCTAGTGTGTTTTGCAATGCTGGAGTTCTGTTTGTTTCCCCCTGTTTGGACTTTATTCATAAGCTCCATATTAATGCCTATGGATTTAGAATGGGATGTTACCAAAGCATTCGTAGGTGTAATGTGTAGGTGGCCCAATACTTATGTCCATATGGTGTATTTTGTAGTGTTGTTCAGATAAAACAAGCACTTGGAAAACATAGCTTTGGGCCCTGCATAACTGAGATCAACATTTTTCCTGTTGTTTGACATGTTACAGAGTAACCTATCCGTGCAACTGCTAACAGAAATATTTGCTTTATAATTAAAGCAAATTTTGAAATAACTTACTTGATTTATGCTTTGTTAGCCAAGAATTTTTGGATTAAAAATTTTTGGATTAAAATTATCAGCTCAAAGCTGTGTCAAGTGTTGATGATGCTCAGAAAAGTTAAAAAATTAATCACCGAAGCACCACATCTGAAGAGCAGTGCAGTAAATCTGGATACAGTGTTGAGCATGTCAACTAATTTGTTTGCTCTAATTTTGGAATGAAACTCTTTCCGTCACTCATCTCTTGACTATTTTAATATCTGCTGTATAAAGATTCACACTAGAGTGACTCCTGTTTTCTATCTGTCACCACCTTTGGTGGGTTTCCCAGCTGGAGAACTGGGGAGTGGAATACCTGCTCTGTTACCTGTGGTGGGGGCTCTCAGGTACGCAGTGTGCAGTGTGTTTCCCATGATGCCTCTGGACCCCGTGTGGTGGAGGATTCCATTTGTGCCGCCTATGCTGATCCTCCTCCCTCTCTGCAGACCTGCAACATGCACAAATGTGCAGAGTACCAAGTGACTGGATGGAGTGCAGTAAGTGAACTTGGTTGCGGCAGGTAACTACTGAGTGGAGAAGCTAAATTTTAAAGTGAATTTAGCTATAATAAACTTTGGAATTTAATCTACGATCCATCACCGTTATTAGATTAGGAAGCACATTTAGCTTTACTAAATATTTTAAATGCATTTATTTATTTTAGCTGTGGCATTTATCTGAGTGAATAGATAATTTAATTTGACAAGAAACTGGTCATAGAGGACAAGCAGTAAAGTGTGCAGTTTTGCTTCCCTTTATCTTTTTTGGTAAACCAAAGATGGTATCACAAACAGATCAAAAATCTACTTTTTAGTATAGTGTGTTGAGAGTCAATTCATTTTGTAGTTATAAGGAAATGACTCAAATCGGTTCAAAAGTACTAAATCTAAAATTATAGATCTGCCTACAAGTTTAAAGCACCACCCATAGATGCAAGGTTGGGTCATATTTAAACCACCTGCTTTTTTAATCTTGCCTTGGACATTATTAAAAGGCCTCAATATTTAAATTTAAGTGTAATCTATGTAGTTGATAACTAATCTCCGTTTGCAGTGCTCAGTGACCTGTGGTTCAGGTCAACAGACCAGAGAAGTGACCTGTGTGGGTTCGGGTGGTATGAGGCTGGACGAAAGATCCTGCAGCAATTTGCTGCGCCCGGCCGCTGTCCAGCCATGTGAGATGGCCCCTTGCCCAAGACGGATCAGCTGGCACATCGGAGAGTGGGGACTAGTAAGCTGGATGGACATATAGAAGCACGGTCATAAATGTAGTTATGGTGCCTGTATAGATAATAATCTGTTTCCATTTTGCTGCAGTGCTCTAAGAGCTGCGGTTCTGGCTCACGAGAGCGCCAAGTGATCTGCTCCGACCAGGAGAGGAACCTGTACCCTGTGGACCAGTGTAATTCCCACCCTAAACCATTCACACTGGAGCGCTGCAACGCCCAGCCTTGCTACAGCCCACAGGGTGAGCATATGCAAAATGAGCTTCTGGATGACACGCCACGTAATATGTTGTCATGCTCTGCTGTTGTCTTTTTTTCTTTCATGCTCTCCTTCTTGAGTTAGGCTGTTAAATTTCTATTTGCTTGGATTGCATCATTCTGCTTTCTTGCGATGTATTAATGCCTTGCTTACTGTTCATTGAATAATTGACTTTGAAATTTACGAGACTAAAACTTCATTTATGTACTTGGCTGTTGCAGCTCTTGCATTTGAAAAGTCCTGCAGTTAAACAAAGAGTTAAAATACGAGGACAGATAACCAAGTCATTAGGAGCAAAGTAATAAAACAGTGTCACCTTCTGAAAATACAATAAACAGCGTAAAAATGCACCTAAAAAACATTAGATCCTGCCTAATGTCAGTCTTCAGCTTAGTTGCAGCCACACGTTGACATTGTAAACTGTTTTGTGTTTGTTTTGTCCACTCTTTGTGCAGTTGTCCCCAGCGTTCAGGATCCACGAGGACATGACAACACTCAGACTGGCTTCCGGCCATATGTGCCAGATCACGCAACAGGTTAGACTCTATCTTTAACCTCGCTTAGTAGCATCTCATACTTACAGTGTCTTTAAAACTAAGCCAATACATTTGACTTTTTTTACTCAAAGAGTGAACGAGGACAAAATCAGTGAGCAAAAATAGTCTGACTGAAAGTGGCATATGTTAACAATTAAAACGCAATACAAAACTGCAACTTGATAGTTTTTCCAAAAAATATCATCTTCCCATCATGGTTGGAGCATAAAAAGCTAAGTGGAGGTGTGCTTGGCCCTACTGTTGCTCAGCATCCACTCCTCTCTGCTGATATAACTCCTGTCACTTCGTCCCCATCAGCCCCTCCGCCCCCCTCCATCCCCACCCAGCCTGTCCCAGCACTAATTATCCAGGCCTGATTGACATGTTTTTAGGGTTCCATGGGCATTGTTGGCCTGATTAAAATATTTCTGAAGCACTGAAGTGTGCTAGTGCTGGCTGCGGTGTTTCTGGCATTTTCAGCATCATGTGCTGTCCCAGTGGTCAGGAATTTCAAGTTTGACATCTTGTGTGTTTATTTCCCATGAGACTGTTTCTTGTAATAACTGGAACTGATCCTAATTTATTTTCTAATGTCACCTGCTGTATTCTTCCATATACAGATCATATGGATTTTTCCCCTTAATTCTAAATGTTTTGTCACAGTTCTGTTTGTGTTTCCATTCTTTAGTGTCAGTATCCTGTACAGACTCGCTGTGTGGTCTCAAACACAATGTCAGACTCTATTATAAACTTGCAAACTGTTGTGTGAATGCCTCTATTGCTTGTGTTGTGTTATCTTTTAAAACACAGTGAACTATGGGGCCTGGTTTGTATGTATAATGAGTGAAATCACCCCCCACCCACTTGGTTTCATCTGCAGCCCACAGGCCAGAGACAAGAGATTCAACCCAGACAAACACAGTCCATGACCCTCATGGCTCTGCCCCTGCTGTCCACTGCAGCCAGTCCTATTATGGCTGCTGCTCAGATGGACGCACTTCAGCCAGCGGCCCTCAGGGTCTGGGCTGCCCGCCGGCTCCAGCTGCCACTCCTGCCCAAACAACCTGCATTCAAACCAGGTGTCCACCTACACCCTGTCATTGCACAATAGTTGAGGTCACATGTGAAGCCTGTTTTAGCTCTTTGTGTGGGTGTCATTTTTATAGCTCTGTGTCTTACTAACCACGAACTATCTGGCATTATGTATGATAAGAAGGTTGCTCTTTCCAGACTGAAGCTGTATTTTATTTAATTAAGGTAGCACATATGTGTTATTATAGGCCCAAACTTTCAGTACCAACTGTTTTATTGTACTTCTCCCTTCCTGTTGTGTGTGTCAGTTATGGCTGCTGCCAAGATGGTGTGACTGCTGCCCAGGGGCCCAACAAGGAGGGCTGTGTGGAGTATGTGAACCCTGCACCAACTGTAAGCAAAAATACATAAAATTCTTAGTTTTTTAGATTCATATACTGCTTGGGAATAGTGTTACCAGCTCTGAATGAAACATGCAAAAATATAGAAAGAAAAATGCTTTCAGCTGAGGTACACTTTATGCCTGTGTCTTTACATTTTAAATCACTGTCAAAAAGTTAAATACTCAAAAAGGAAACTACAAAGATAATACAGAAAGAGCAAATCAGATTCAGAGAATGAGAAAACACTGTCTTTTTTCTAATCTAATACGTTGTGCCTTTTCAGGTTGCTCCCTCTCTCCCTACTGAGAATGCAGTAGCGTGCCGTACCACCACCTACGGCTGCTGCTATGACCGCACTACACCAGCAGGAGGACCCAACGGGGAGGGCTGTCCCAATCCTCCAAATTATAGTAAGTTTTTAAACTCCTGTTGGTGAAGAGAACTTGTTTTTTAGGTTATTTTGTTTCTAGTGCAAATATAATCATCTCCTGTTTGTCACTGAGAGGCTCCAGCTTAGATGTCAGCTTAGATGGCTGTGCAATGTCTCTTTAGGATAAAATAACTTTTCCAAACCAAGCAAATTCTCTTATTCTACTTATGTTTGTTGTATGTTGTATGTATGTGTGTTTCTAGATAAAAAACAGATGTGTTGTTTTTCTTCAGAAACTTGCTTCTATACAAGGCAACCCTTTATCAGGGAAAGTGATAAAAAGCAGATCTGAATTTTGGTGTTTTTGTTGCAGTTGAGCGATCAATCTGCTCCCTGCCCCGTGCTGCCGGCTCTTGCAGCAGCTGGGTGTCAAGGTACCACTTTGACGTCATCACATCCAAGTGTGTGCACTTCTGGTATGGGGGCTGCCATGGTAACAACAACAACTTCATGACCCGAGCAGATTGCCAGCGGGCGTGTGAGGTGCCAGCACCCAGCCAGCATGACCCACAGCGGGTTGCTCCTGCTGGAGGGTCTACGAGACAGACTTCCCCTGGAAGGACCGCATCTGGGGGAGGCTCCACAGCAAGAGGATCCACGACAGATGGGCGGTCTCGCAACATGGGGAGGATTTTCACAGTTCAGGGTGGCTCAACCAGCAGCACTAGCAGACAAGGCACAAGCGCAGCCACACATGCCCACAGAGCTAGAGTCTATCTGTGGACGCGCCGGCCTTCACATGCCACAACTGCACAGCACACCGGCCCAGCTGCGAGGTAAGACCCTGAAGACCCAGGGAGGCCAGTGAAAAGTTAACACTCCCAGAGCGAACCCCACCACCTCCACCACTGGCCTCATAATGCTGTTTATAGTCTTCTTACTTCTGCTCAAGGAGCCCCTGTTCACTCGGCCCTGCAGGGCCAAAGAGTGGGCTGAAGGAAACAAAATCCGAAGACCAATGGCGTGCCTCATCCACTCATCTTTGAATTATAATGATGGGAATGATGTTAAAGTTTTTTTTTTTTTTTAAATATCATTGTATAAATATTTCCAACCTGCAATGTTGTAAAAACATTTATAAACAAATTACCAAACGTATTTTACACAATCCAAGATTTTAACTTTCTTTCGTGACATGTGTGAAGCTTCTGTAAGAGTGACACACGAGTGAAAGCTAAATCTAAGCCTTTGAGACACATTAACCGACTTAAAGTCTTTCCCTTCATGGGGTAAACTTCTCACTTTGAAGCATTGATGTAGAGTGTGTCTTCATATACAACAAAACACACGTCTGATCACACCCAATCTCACCCACAAGTAAATCTGGCAGTGGTTAAAAATAGTATTTTCCAGCCTGGTGTTAAGTTTTCATTCCCAGTTTTTACATTTTCTCCAACAAAGGTTTTCATGTATTGTGGTTTTATGCACCATACCATCTATGTAGACTCAGTCTTGTAATGCTAATACAATCTAAACTCTTGCTTTTTAAATGTGCCACATCTCCTTCCAGCTCCACAGCTCCTCACTCTCACGCCTGCTTATGTAGCAACACCTTGTGTTTTTCCTTTAACCTCAGCAAAAATCAGGAAGAAGTTACCAAACCTCACTGTGACCCTAATGGACTTTTCTACTTGTTTAATGCTTCTGGGACTCATTACTATCTATCTATAATTATTGTTGGTGCTTATTTTTGCATGCTACCTCTCTGTGTCAGTCACCACCACTTTTGGGCTTTTGTGTCTTCACCTTAATGTCATTAGATCAAACTAATAAAGGTTCTGCTATGATACTTCATGTCATGTGTGTGGTCACTAAATTTCTTTTTCATCCAGCTTTTCTTTAGTAGTGTGCTTAGGTTGTACCATAGATTTCAGTTTCTTTTGTGGTGTTGGGGAATTTCTTTTGAATTTTGCCATTGTCTCCTTGTGTGTCCACAGCATTGTAGTTTTTAACATTTATTAAGTCATAATATTGTTTTCTGTGTAAGGGTTGCACTGTTTGCCTTGTCACTTTTCATGTTGCATGGGTTCTCTGAGTCAATTTTCTTTTCTCTGAGCTTTTTCTGACAAACACTTGTAGCCATGTTGTGGGTACTTTATGCTTGCTTTGGTGACTACTAATCAAAGTACCAACAGTGGAGCATAAAGTGACTTTCATTTTCTTCCTCCCTTCCGATGTTTCTTTCTTTGTCCTATTCTTTCACGTTTCTCTCTTCCTTTTCCATCCTCTTCTGTTTTCTTTCTGTTGCCTTTTCTCGTATGCCACACATATTTCCCCAGTTTGACCCTTGGAGGAGTAACCATTGATAAGACTGACCCATCCACAGTTGAGGCTTTAGTTGGACAGACAGTTGTGCTGCCCTGCCGAGTCAGCCCTCCACCTTCATCTACCATTGTCGTGGAGTGGAGGAGGGATGGTATACCTCTGTCAACTCACAGGTTTGTAGAGAAACACACACACTCAGTGGCTTAATCTATATTTAAGTTGTTGTTCTGTCATTGTTTTTGATTATTATCTGTCTTTTATTACAATTTTCCCAGGCACCACCAACAGCCCAACGGTTCTCTGTTAGTTGGGCCTGTCACTAATTCAGACTCTGGCTGGTTCTTGTGTGTGGCCACTCGTGAAAGGGAGAGAGACCATCGCTATATTTACCTGTCTGTCTCAGGTGAATACTTACATTTGAATATTTTTGACTGCAGTTTAATCAAGATTGCTATGGTCAAAAGAAGATCAGTATTTCAACTGACAGATAATTACATTTGTTGTTATAGCTCTGTTCTGAGACCTTCTCTGTTATCACAGCACATTTATCAATTACAAGAAATAGGACAATGATTAAGTGAAGCATAACATGAAAAGAGGAGGAGCCGTGGTGGAGGTGGGTTGTAAAGCAGCTTGCAGATGTACAGCAACTGTGGGTGGGCTGAAGAAGCTTAAAAAAACATACCCAAGATAAATTGTGACAATTGAGTGTGTAAAAAGGTATGCAGGAGCCATCAGCTGATGTGGGCTGGCTTTTAGATCAGCTGACTTGCCCAGACCCTGGCTGAGCCTGACTTTGTGGCCTGTCTGAACTAAGACTTTAATCAATCACCCTGCAAATTCTGTACAGTAAATCTTTAATTGTTTTTACTTTCCATTATACTCATTTTTGATGTGAATTAAGAAATGAAGAAATTAATCTTGTTCCCATTTTCTAATAATTACATATATTTTACAAATGAATTTCTGTTGTTTTAATGAAATTACACATTTGGTTTCTCTCTATAGAGCTAGTCTTGCAATAATTAGCATATACACGGTGCAGATTTTGTAAATTTTATTCAACCTCCTAAGAAAAGGTTACTCTGGGTCACTCCATATAAAATCAGACATGAAAGGAAATTTTAACTTTAAACATGTTCGGGCCCTGAAAAAAGATTTTAACATTCTTATAGCAGGTTCTCAGAGGGTGAAAACCTCTTCAGGAGCTAAGGCTGTTTGATCAGTGTGATGCCCAAATTAGTATATAGAATGCCAGTGCTGTTTTTCCACTTCACAGCCATAAACTACATTTACATGTGTTAAAATTTACTTTGTGAAAAATTATTAGATTGACATTACATTGGTGGAGTTTGACTTTAGATTGTATCATTTGGGGTGGGTGTGAGCTTAAATGTGTACTGCAGCGCAAACATTTGTCAGCCCTTTAAAATTCATGTGGCTATCTCCTTTATTTGTAGTGTTACGAGGGCTCAAACATGTTGGAAAAAATTCAAATTTAAATTAAAAAAAACTTTATTTGTCCCCAGGGGGCAATTAAAAGGCACGTTGGAGCAGCATTTTTAAACAAAGTGAAAATCTAACATAATACAAAAAATAACATGAAGTAAAAAGTAAAAATTTCCACCAAGCTCTACGTACTTTGAGGGCCTGTAATTTGAAAAATTAAGATAGTATGAAGGTAAAATTTTTCAAAAGTTGTAAATAAAAACATTTTATTCTAAAGGTGACTTTTAATGGAATGAACCTTCTGACATCATGATATACAATCAGCTAATTGGGGCCAGATTCGGTCAAATCCCTAAGTTGACCGACTGTAACCCCAATTAGTCTGTAACACGAACATGAAGTTTGTTGTAAAGCACTGATGTCATAGGTTGCGTCAGAACGTGCTGATCTTGGGAAGTCACTTGATCTTCATGCATGACATGTTAACTTGACATTATGTAAGTGAATTAGAATAGAAGTGCTCACTCTGTGTGTTGAATTGTATGCGTCTAGTCATACGTGCTTGTGTTTATGTGTGTGACCACAGAGGGATCATCTCAGCTTAATCCTACCTCACTTCCCAGAGATGGTCCATTCCCAAGGTGAGAAGAATATATCTGGTTCTGTGCAACAGAAAATGATTGTTCCTTAGTTTTGTAAATATTAAACTGGAAGACCTGGTCAATAGGAGCCTCAGTATTCTGATATGTATCTAATGTCTTTTCTGTGAGATCGTAAGAGAAAAAAAATAACGTAATGTCCCTGTACCTTCTTTCAGGTTCAGTATTGAGCGCTCAAGCTCATCTCTGGTTGAAATGCGAGCAGGACAAACTGCTAGACTGCCCTGCACTATTGTGCCTTCCTCAGCCCTGCAGTCCGTTAGCATTCAGTGGACTAAAAATGGAAAGACCATCACTGACTCCAGGTAATTACTGCAGAGCTTCAATAATTTATGGACCTCGTGTCAAAAAATAATTTTTTAAACATTACTGTCAATCTAAGTTTCTTGATTTTGTTCGCAGATAGTATTAGTACTACTTATATTATTATTATTATTATTTCTTCTATTTACTGCTCCATCATTTAGTCAACTTTATTGCTGATTCAAGTCTGATTCAAAGAGATCTTTGAATGATACATGAGATTGTCTTATTGTCAAAGAGATGCTCTTGTTCTCACGTAGTTTGTGCCCACTTAGTAGAAGTTGCTTTGGTTGGCTTGTTAAAGATTAAGATCCTGGTCAATGTTATGTATCATTCCAGGAATTGTGGTTTTTACAGGTTCTCTTGTAAAAGCTAGAGTTCAGTGCTGTGACTCCAAAATTAATGCTCAAATATCTACATACAAATGGTTTTGCTGCTTTAGCATTAATTATACCACAATCTCCAAAAACTCTCATAGCTGAGTACTTGTAGAGCTTGTGCACTTGTTGATGGTGAGATGCCTTACAGTAATTATTCCTCTTGAGGGTCTGCAGTGTAAACAAATGTGAACACACACACACACAGCTGTGTAGTTTTATAATCAAACAAAATGTCACTATAAAACATTAAAATTACTGTTATTGCTGAAGAAGTCTGTGTAAACTGGGGTCCTGACTGAGGGCTGTACTGCAGGTTTACTCAGCATTCAGATGGCAGTCTGATCATCAGCCCTCTGAAGTCGGATGACTCTGCGGTTTACACGTGTACAGCCTCCAACCAGCAGCTGCTGGAGCAGAGACAGCTGCAGCTCAAAGTCCAGGGTGAGTTTTATTCACGTCTTTACTACCGTTTTAAGCTCATAACATCCAGTTGCCCTTGCTGTCTAATTGCAAGACAGAGTGACACTGTAGTTTCATACAGTCACCAGCAGAGTTCAGTAAAAGCTACTGAGTATCTGATTCCCTTTTGCTGGAATCAGACAGATATATTAAATAATCACCAGTGTGGATTAATCTGTTGTAGCCAAAGGTACATTGAAATAGGAAGAGTGTAAGAAAATAGATGAGTGGGTATGTGGAGGTATTGGGAAACACATACAAAACAAACAAAATATAATCTATATTCTCTAGAAGTAAGCAATAAGAATTGTAAATGAATGGGGCTATTGTGAACCAACCATCAGACTATTTATTAAACTACAGGTCTTGACATTGAACAGTGTAGCCGAGCTTATCTCTGGACTAATAATGTGCAAAACACAAAATAATCTACTTCCAAATGGATTCAGAGGATGTTTGAAATAACAGATACAGAGTGAATTCAGAGGAGAAGGTATGTTTAGCAGGGGTCAGGTCAAATGTTAAAAAAGATGTATATCAATTGTGTAATAAGGGTTATGAGGAAGTAAAATTGTGTAATTCACCTTGCAATTCCTAAAATGTATTTAAAAATCATGTGGTAAGCCAGTATAAAACTGAAATTTGATCATAATTGTTGATGAAACATTAGTTTTTGTCTTTTATTTATTTCTAATTTATTATTTTCTTTGGTGTTTGTTTTGGTGAAATCTACTGTAGTTATGGAAGTTGCTATTTAGAATATTTGTATATCAAAATGTAAGCTTCGGCCCACAGTCAATATTCTGTGTTCTTTCCATTTAATTAAATTCTTTGTTAACTTTTTTTATTGCCATTTTTTGTGTAGTATTTTCAAAAAATTGTTAATAGTGACTGAAAGATATTATTAATGATAAAGTTGCACAGCTAGGCAATATCCAGAGTTAGAATACTAAATAATAAATACAATTGAATGGGGAAAAAAGCAATAACCTGGGCTTTTCTTTTGGTTTCATTTTGCAGCAGACCTGAAGATCACTACAGCTCCCAATAACATCCAAGTGTCTGAAGGCAGCACGGCTCAGCTGCCCTGTGTGGTGTCAGGGGAAAATGTCAATATAGGCTGGTCCAGGTAAAAAAAATTACATTCTGCAGATGGATAAAGTATTTATTTTCATTAGACTTTAAGTCGAAGGGCATAAAGGTAGCCAAAACTACATGAAACTTCTTTTACAGTAAGTTATTTAACAGTAAATAAGGGTCACAAATAATACTAAAGAAAATTTTAAAGCACAATTTAATTGTTTAAAATGTGAAATGTTGACTCTTATTAAAAGGCATTACAGGTGATTTTTGTCCACAAAAATATATATTAAAGGTAACTTTACATTATTTACATTATTCTCACATTTATGACAATAAAATCCAGCTATAAGCATAAGGAAGGTGTTTGTATTACTTGCAATAAGTGACCTTGTGTTCTTTAGAATTACAGAAAAAGACAATCTGGAAAAGGAAAAAAAACGGAAAATCAGGAGGCTGAATTTTAATTTAAAAAAAAAAACAAGTGCCTATTAAACCACAGCATTTAAATAAAATACCTAAAACTGATGGTTCTGTGATAGAATGATGACCCGTCCAGGGTGTATCCCGCCTTTCGCTCTATGACAGGTCGGATAGGCTCACCCTGAATTGTATAAGTGGAAGAAGATGAAGGAATGAATAAATGAATGATGGGTCCTAACAGACTTTTCTGTTCACTTTAAATGCAGAAATGGTGTACCGGTGCGTCCAGATGGACGCAATATCCTCATGTCATCTGATGGCAGCCTAATTCTCAATAACGTAAAGCCTTCTGATGAGGGCACCTACACCTGCAATGGTTATACCGGCATCTACTCTGTGAGTGCCACAGCTGAAGTAAGGGTCATTAAAGACACACAACAAGGTGAGCATATTAAACCAGCTCAGACCTGTACTGGTTATCTGCACTGTAGAACTTGAAACAGATTTATTTCTTCTAGATATTATCATGTGTTTATTTTTATCTAAGTAGAAATAAGTTTTATCCTTTAGCAGAAAAGAAAAAATGAAATGCTTAAAGACCCAAAAATGTATCATAGTGAACAAAGAATTAATAATATGCAAACAGTAACAATAAAGTAGAGGGACCAATTAATTTTGGTCTTATTAACTTACAACAACAAGGTATTTTTAAAACATTTTGATCTGACTTTATAAGCTGAAATGATTCTTCTAACTCTGCTCTCGCAGGTGTTGATATTCCGCCAGAATGTGTGGACCAGCCTGAGCTTGCTAACTGCGAGCTTATAGTTTACGCCCGACTTTGCTCCAACTCATACTACTCCAGTTTCTGCTGTGCCAGCTGCACCAGGCATTCACAGAGGAATGACAGGTTTGGTCAGACTAGGCTAAAGTCTCAGCAGGTGTAAGAACTATGGGAAGGATGGGAGAGGACATTAGGGTGGGTGTTTAAACCTTGGAACTGCTTTGGAGGACATTTACATTTTGAAAACCTGAGCTGTCAGCTCTTAGCTGCTGCATTTGCCAAAAGGACTCAAAATGCTGACCAGATGGTATAGAAACATAATTCAAATCAAAGGGACAGATTACTGTAGCTGTACAGTAGTTAAGTCTGTAGCTACAGTGAGTGCTTTGTTCAGGAGGTCTGCTGCATTAAATGCTGTGTGTATGGGAAGATAAAAACGGGGGCCTTAAAATGAAATATAAGGCTGTAAAGTCTGCCGAATGTGATGAATTGATGAATTTGTTTTTACTCTGCCACATCTTTAAAGTAAGTTATTCATTCACTGGGACTACATATTCTCTGTTTTCTAGAGAATTATTATGATTTAACTTCCATATATTTAATTAAAAGGATTGACACTATTGTGAATTTACATTTTTTAATCAGTCGTGTTGATAAATCAATGATACAGGATTCTACTTCTACTGCTGGTTGTGTGTCATGTAACAAAATCTTATAAGTCTTTTCCACATCATATTGTTTATTTTTATGAAATTATTTGATAATAAAAGTCATATTTTGATAAAACCTGGGTTGACTTTCATGACTGTATATAATGTATGTGTGCTGATGTTCCAGTTTGCACCACACGGGGTCGCCCCACATGACAAAAGTTTCACCTTCACCTGCTTGAAACTGAACATGAACATGGCTGGAGCTTTTTTATATTAATTAGTGAATTCTCTTAGAAGATGTAAAAAAGAACAGTATATTAAAGATTAGGCTTCCAGTTGTATTGCAATATCTATCTGCCATGATCTGTCCTGCTGCTGTAGTCTGTGGTTGTTGGCTTAGGCCACAGATAGACAAATATACATCTAACATCTAAAGAGCTATAAACAGATACAGAATCATTCAAAAAGATGTATACAATGATATATAAAACAATTAAGAAAACTGCAGTCATGTAAAAAAGAATGTTTTTCACAAGACTGGATGCAGTCCCATGCAAAACTAAGTACACCCCCATGATTCAGTAGCTTGTAGAACCACTTTTAGCAGCACTGACTTAAAGTTATTGATTTCTGTATGACTTTATTAGTCTCTCACATTGCTGTGGAATTTTGGACCATTTTTCTTTACCACACTGCTTTAGTTCCGATGTGTGGCATTCCTTTATGAGCAGCCATTATGTTGTAGATTTTCTCGTGAGCTTCAGATCATTGTCCTGTTGCACAGATGACTTCACAACTGACTCAATAATATTTTGTATGCAGAGGAGTTCATGGTCAACTCAAACACTGCAAGCTGCCCACATGCTGTGGCTGCAACACAAGGCCAAATCATCACCCCCCCACCACCGTGCTTGACAGTTGATATAAGATGTTTGTGCTGACATGCTATGTTTGGGTTTCACCAAAGGTGGCACTGTGCATTATGGTCAAACTTCTCCACTCTGATCTTGTTCGTCTAAAGGACATTGTTCCAGAAGTCTTGTGGTTTGTTCAAAAGTAACTGTGCAAACCTAAGCTGTGCTGCAATATTCTGTTTAGAGAGAAGTGGCTTTCTCCTGGCAACCCTCCCAAACAAGCCAAACTTGTTTAGTGTTTTCCTAATTGTACTGTCATGAACTTTACTAATTAACATGCTAACTGAGGCCTGTAGAGGTTCAGATGTAACTCTTGGATGTTTTTTTGCAATTTCTCTGAGCATAACACAGTCTGACCTTAGGCTGAATTTGCTGGAGTGTTCACTCCTGGGATGATTGGCAACCTGTCTTGAATGTTTTCCACTTGTGAGTAATATTTTTTACTGTAGAATGATTGACTTCATATTGTTGGGAAATGGCCTATAACCCTTCCCGGACTGATGGGCAGCAACAATTGCTTTTCTAAAAATCATTGCTGAAGTCTTTACTTCTTGGTAACACACACCTGAATGCTCTAGACCAACATATTGCTAAAACTTCTTCTTTTATAGATGTGTAATATTGGCTGATAATCAATTAATCGGTTGGGTTTGATTAGCAGCATCTATCTGCTACATGCGCTCTTAATTACAATGGGAGCAGTAAGATGTACTTAGTTTTTTCACAAGACTCCATAGAGTCCATTGAAAATTTTCTTTTTCACATGACTTTTTATTTTGATAAATGCATTGATGATGATAAGGGTTGTGTATTTGACACCTTTTTAGTTGTTAAATATCAGGGAAATTCTTAAAAAAAGGCTTAAAAATATTTTAACAAGGCTGATCTGATTGGTTCATACAGTGCCTGTAGATTAATAAGCAACACTTGTGCTTTGTAACGATGGCCAGGTAAAATGTCTCCTGTGAACAAGCCCTGTTTCTTCGTGTAAAGCATTTTGTTCTGAAAATAGGTTCAAAAATGTATGACAAATAACATCACAGTATTAGGTCATATTTTTTCATGTGTTAATTTGTTCAGCTGATTTGGTTCAGAACAGTTTGAAATTGTACCCACATACAGTATGCATAACCACAGCACTCCTATTCTAAAACAAAATATAAAGGACTTGAAATTAACTATGGCTCATTTCCTCACGAGATCCACAGATGTAGTGGTAAAATTAGCAGTTTATAAATTAAGGATCACACTAGTAGAAGCTAAAGTTATTGGGCTTGCAGATGTCAGATGAATCGCATTTCTGTTGTTGGTTCACAGCCGCTGCTTCCTGTTTGTCTTACTTGAGTGCAAGCAAACTTGTTTTTCAAAGAAACAACTGGAGAAAGCAGAACGTGTTCTTTGATGTAAACAAGTAAAATGACAGTTTGACGGTTTGGACAGATGCTTTTAGTAAAAGGCCAGGTTATGTCTTGAATACAGTTACACACAAAAAAGGTATCTTATAGTGGTATACATGATCTCTCAGAGACTATTTTTAAATAAGCAGCTGATATCTGCCTGAAGTTCTGTGATCTTATTTGGTGCAATATACAGTACTATACAAAAGTTTTAGGCACCCTCATTTCTTAATATTTGCCTTCCAAGGAACCAGACTTTTTTTGTATTTTTTTCTGTAAGTTTTTCTTTGGATATTGGCTGCTTTTTCATTCATTTTCAGTCCATTGGTACTTTCATGCTGTGCACACTCCCAAAAAATGTGGAGAAACTGAACAAGTACAAGTGGGGACAGAAGAAGAAGTGACAAGCCTAAAAACTGTCTACAGGAGATGAACAGTATCTGAAAGTGAAGTCCTAAAGAAATATGAAAAAAAAAATCCAACAAAAATCAGACACAGGACCTGACAGATGCATCTGGCACTCAATTAATCCATCTACTGTTTGCTGAAGCCTCATCAGAAATGGAAGGGTGGCAGTCAAGAAGCCATTCTCAAGGAAGGGAAACAGGGAGAAAAGGCTGAGGTATGCCAAATTACACACTGGACTGAAAATCTGTGGCAACAGGTCTTTTGGATCGATGAATGGACTGCAACATTGTTGAAGCAGTGTGGAATCATCTTGACAGAGAATGAAACAAAAGCTCAAGACAATTCAGGCTGTGTTGAAGAATAAACTAATGACTTTCAGCTGGTTTAGATTTGTTCACACTTTTTTACTTTATATACTGTATTTCCATTTTATGTTTGCATGTTTCAGTGAATTGTTGCACCTATATCGTATTTACCTAGCAAAATCTAAAGAAATGAAGGGCGCTCAAGACATTTGTGTAGTACTGTACAGCAACAACTTTTGTATCATGTATGACACACTTATGGTTTTTGTTCAATTTGTAGCTTCAGTTGACACAGAAATTGAAGTTTTCCCAGCTGTTTTTTCTGAGATGTGCAGAGTTGTGGGGGGGTGCAGAGATGCAGGTGCACACAGTGAGCTGGAGGTTGTGGTAAAGTGGAAGGTTGCACCTCCGTCATTTCTCAGCACGGAGAAGGCGCTGCAGGCCGCTCTGTGACCACATCCTCTCCTCTGCTGCTGCTCTCTACTCCTCTGCAAGGTTTCGTGCCCTGGTTTGCCTTTCTCACCGACAACAGCTTTGACCTTCTTTAGTACACAGATGAGAACGGTGATTTCCTGTTGTTACTTGCAGAATCACACTCTTACAATTACTTTCCTACTGACAATGTTTGAAATAAAGGGAATGCAAAGTGTAATAAGATCTTCTTGTATGTATAAAGTGAAAAAATAGATGCAACTTACACCAGCCAACTTTAATAATATATATTTAAATGATGAAAGTAATCAGAAAATTTCCATCATCTTTGCTTTGTTGGAAAAGGTTATGGACCAAATGAATCAGCTCATGGAGATTTTCTGCACTGAGATATTTAAATATTATGTGGAAAGAAAAACTGATTTTTCAGAAAACACAAGATAGGCAAGCAGCTAAAAATACCTTTATCTTTGGAAAAAACTGATGTTCAGTGTGGTTGAGATGTGGGGGCACACAGAGAGGGAGGCAGACAGGAGAAAGAAATGACTTTACTGACAAGATCTTCTCATAAATGTTTATTGATAAGAAAATGAAGCATTAAGTGGAAACTGTTCAAGAAGAACACAGCCAGTGGTTCTCAAATAAGAAACAAACCCCCCAAATGTACTTTCATGCCA
>VUQH01055283.1:0-15774 GCA_015106775.1 Etroplus canarensis | reverse complement strand
TACATCCCCAGCAGGTCCCTGAGGTCATGTGATCAGGGCTTGCTGGATGTCCTTCACCCGAGGCTGAAAACGAAAGGTGACAGAACTTTTGCAATAGCGGCCCCCAGGCTCTGGAACTCTCTTCCTCTGAGCTTGAGATCTGTAGGCTCGGTGGCCTCTTTTAAAAAACAGCTAAAAACTTATCTTTTTAAACTTGGTTTTGGTTAATTTTGTTTTTATGTCTTCACTTCTCTGTGAAGCACTTTGTGATTTTTATCTTGAAAGGTGCTATACAAATAAAATTTTACTTACTTTACTTACTTACTTACTTACTTACTTACTTTAAATTGTGAATGCCAGCAATATGCTAGCATTCGTTGGTATTACGTTCTATATATGTTAGCAATACATTGTGTATACATCCATTTAAAGTCATTGTTCTGCATATGCCAGCGCTTTAGAGGAATTTTGATGTGTCAGCATAAGCTTGTTAAATCGTCATGGTATGACAAGGCCCTTATCGTGACGGATTTCGACTTATGATTAACTTACAAGTAATGTGTGTGAATGTGTGTCAACGCTTGCATAACTATGAACCATATGCTGGCATACAAAAATTTTGTGGATGCCCAAAACCTCACTGTACTACAGCGTGTACCAGTGTGCTTCAGTATACTCTTAACTTATACAAAACTTACCAATAACTTCTTCGATGTATGCCAGCATATTCGCCAAATTTTTCATACGTTGGCATACGCTTGTTAAATTGTCAAAGTGTGACAGAAGCTTTAAGGTCTGAAACAACATATATGAGCTTTTCCACCTTTAGGGAGGTGGGACATACACAGTGTTATCTGGGATTATTAATTAAATTTATTTTCACTTGCTGTTTACTTGTGAATAATTCAGTTTGCTTAGGCATAGGCATAAAAATCCCTTGGATAAGAAAAAAAATAAGGTTTTGGTTGAAATATACCTTTCAAAATGTTAAAGTCATGTGAAAAAATTTTTTTTTTCTTTTTTCCCCCACAAGACTCTATACAGATCTGTGAAAAACAAAGCATACTCCATGATTCAGTAGCTTGTAAAACTACCTTTGGCAGCAATAACATCTCTTACATTGTTGGGGAAGAATTTTGGCCCAGTCTTCTTTACAAAGTTGCTTCAGTTTAATAAGGTTTGTGGGTATTTGTTCATGCACAGCTCATTTAAGGTTCAGCCACAGCATTTCAATAGGGTTAAGGTCTGGGCCATTACAACACCGTGGTTCTTTTCTTTTTCAGCCAATCTGTTGCACATTTTCTGGTGTACTTGGGATCACTGTCACACTGCATAATCCACTTTCAGCCAACTGTTAGCTGTCAGACAGATAGCCTCACATTTGACTCTAAAATATTTTGGTATACAGAAGAGTTTATGATTGACTCAGTGACTGCAAGGTGCCCAGGTCCTTGTGGCTGCAAAACAAGCTAAAATCATTAGCCGTCCACCACTGTGCTTGACAGCTGGATTGAGGTGTTTGTGCTGATATGCTGTGTTTGGTTATCGCCAAATGTGGTGCTCTGCATTATGGCCAAACATCTCCATTTTGGACTCATCTGTCCAAGATCATTGTTCCAGAGGCTTTGGGATTTTTCCAGGTGCAACTTTGTAAACCTAAACTGTGCTAGTGAAGAGAGAAGAGGCATTATCTTGGCAACCCTTACAAACAAACCATACTTGTTTCATCTTTTTCTAATTGTAATGTCATCATAATACATTATTAATCTCGGGGGGGCAACTGTATTCTTTGAACCTTAGCATTTCATGAACAGCAGCATTTAACATGTTAACTGATGCCCCCCTTTTTCTTAAATTGCAATTTCTAAGCGCTGCAGAGTCTGACTTTGGGATGAATTTGCAGGGTGTGGTGTTGTTTTAACTCACATCTGCATGCTCTAGACCAGCAAACTGCCAAATCTGCTGCTCTTCTATTGGCCACAGTTGCTGATGATCAATTATCCAAGTGCGTTAGCGTGCCGGATAATACTCATTTTCTTGATTCCTATGGAAGCATTAAGGATAATTTTTTTGCAGGACTCTTTGCAGTCCTGTAAATACTTTTTTTTCCACATGACTGTATATGGCTTCATTTTTCATGTTTGCAAGATGCAAAGTTCTGCCCCCTCTAAAGGCACTGGCACAAGCATTCTTGAATGGCCTGGCACACCAGAATCTTCATCTAGCATTGACAGTTAACTATGTAAAAACATGAAAAAAACTATTATAAATGGATGAATGAAAAAGCTGATACTCAACTGCCTAATAAGCAATAGGTCAGAGAGCCAGCTGTTCAAAGCTGTAATGAAAAAATAAATGGATGGACAAGTACATTTTGATGAAGTAGTTTCCTGATACCAAACAAGTATATTCTGTTTCTATTTTGTTATACAGTAGTTGTAATATAATACTAGTTTGAATCTATAGGGAGCTGTGCAAAAACCATATTTAACTGAACATAATCATGTTAGAAAAATAGCTCTAGCTTAGTTTGTCTTCATATAAGCAGAACAGAAACACTGGGGCAGTGGCAAACTCTTGTGTTCCGACAGAAATAGCCAGGCTATAATTATAAGTCAAGTTGTGAGACTGTTTCTATTCCACAGCCATTGAGTCACAATAGGACAGAACAAGTGAGAATATGCTCTCAGGCAAAGTCACAGCCAGCAGGAAGAGCTAGCTGAAAGAGTCTTCATTATATGGAACAAGGAATCATTTATGGAGCAGTGTTACTCTGTTCAGGGGCAATCTGACAAACATATTGACTTTGGCACACATGAGGTTGGAGATACATCTGCACGTACTTTCCATTATGGCATAATTTGATTTAGGTGGTGCTGCAGTTCTGCTGGAAGTTGTCAGTCTGGCACCTTGTAAAATGTTGGATATTGTGCATTTCAAGAGTATTTGCTTGTCATGTTCAGAAAAAATATATTAGTACACTGTAATATTAATTATCCATCTCCTGAAAATATCATATGCATTACAATTTTTTTTAATATTAGCATTTTACCACTGCTCACTCAATGAGATTATGAAGGAATGCAGTATTCTCCTGCATGAATTATTCAAGAAATTGCTTCAAATGGTTTTGGATCAGTTGAGATGAAAATCAGCCGCTGCTGTGCAAAATTTGCTGCCTAGTTTAGTCTGTTTGGTTTGAAAGACAGCTTCCACCAGCTAGAATTTTTTTTCTTTCTTTTTTCTTGTAATAAATTTCTAACTCAAATCCTTCTGGGCCTATGGCTACTTCAGCAACTTGCTCTGTAATGGATTGAATTATTTAAAATCAAAGCAAAGACTGGGGCTACCTCAAGATCTTCAATCTTTACTTATTTCTTGGCCAAAAACAGCACTTGTCAGTCATTTTTTAGAATCTAGCAAATTCATTTTAGAACAATACAAAACATTAAAAATCAAAACAAAGAAAGATAGCTTGCTTATATCCCTACAAATTTTCAGATCACATCATTTAGTAAAAGCATCACCTTCAGCAGAAATTAAATTGCAGAACTAAACTATGACAGCTAGTGTGTCATTGAATAACAACTTAACAGGAATTTTGTTCCTATCAGAATCAGAATCAGGATCCTTTATTAATCCTTGGGTGGAACATATTTACCAAGAGTACAAGTCGAGATGTGAAAGATGTTCCGATTCAGCACCCGCTTGTGTCTGTGGCATCAAGTGTTCTGAGTTTAGACGACAAGACCTTGCATGCTAAGCATAACATCTTCCTCCTTGGACTTGAAGGTAGGGACTCTGTGTTTAACTTTGTAGGACTGTGCGGATGTAGACATGTGCAGATAAAGTATAAATATATATTGTTTTAAGAGTTACCTTTAGAATGGATGGTGAATTTACACGTGTTGACTTGTATTGCTGCACTCTTCTCCTCAGTTGAACTTCATTAAGTGCTTCTGCATAAACCATTTGAGTCTGTATGAGTATATGCATGAGTAACCCTGGTCTCGGAAGACTATCTTGTAGAAATTAAGTCAGGGCAAGCATGGGGTGTCAGTATGTCAATATAATTACAAAGAAAAACCATTCCCTCAAATCTAATCATTTAATTCACTAACAAATACTATCATTAAATGTATGACCAATGAGAATAGCCACTGAAGTCGCTCTGTTTATCTACTGCAGGACTGATTTTTGTGAATGCATGCATGCATAAAGCATCCATTAAGAAGTGGTTAAATTCTGTAGAATTATAAAAAGTAAAATTAGTAAAATATTGTACTTAATCCTACATTGATGGGACTTGGGCAAATATTCAGTTTTCATTTAGTTAAAATTACTTTCCATTATATCTCAAATATACTTTTCAAATTAAAAGTTTTTATATCCTTGTTGTCCAGTGAAAACCATGCAT
Organism: Etroplus canarensis; assembly: GCA_015106775.1. NCBI lineage: Eukaryota > Metazoa > Chordata > Actinopteri > Cichliformes > Cichlidae > Etroplus > Etroplus canarensis. The sequence continues at coordinate 11,378 of VUQH01055283.1, read as the reverse complement.
CTGCAAATTCAGTTGTTTCAGTTAAAAACAGTGTTCCTTTATTGCATTTGTTTTGATTTGCCTGTAAATATTGCAGAGCACAAAGTTTATTTTTCACATAAAACTGCAGAAAACAAATGCTTTAAAGAACCAACATATCAAACCAGCACTGTGTCCAAAGGTCCTTACATACTTTTTTCATTTAATATTTTCTTTAGCTCAGTAATTTCTTTCTTTTGAAGAGTGGCTTCTATTCATACTCTTTTTACTGGTTGGATCAGTTTGTTTGGATTTTTATGCTCCCATACAGGCAGCACCTACCCACTACAACCCATGCCAGTGGCAAATGTTGTGCATTCAGAGATTGAAATAAACATTTTGAAAGCCCACCAAGAATGGGCTCAAAACTGGCAGATGCTGTGTCCATTCTTCACTCCAGTGTAACAAGTGAAACATATGTGCATGAACACAAAGCTTCTCAGTAGTAAAGGTGTTGACGTCTTTGTCTTCCCTGTGTTTGTATGTGTATGCACATATACACAAATTTTGCTTTTTAATTGGGCTTTTGAGGTTAAGACCACTAGTTGAGTTCTGTTTTCCCACAGTATGGGAACAACCTTCTTGTAGCCAAACAAACTGACATAACATAAAAATGTGGAGGAAAATAATTTGTCGTGTGATGACATTTAAGCAGTCTATTCTCTTTCTAACAAAGCTGCCAATATTGTATCAGCCACAAAATTGCTGCTCCTGTGATCTAAAATTAGTGAACTGAACAACCCAGCTGAGTTACATACAGTATGAATAGCACCAAGCTTTTCATTTTAGGCATGACATATGTTTAGATTATTATCCATCATACAACGCCATAAAGAATGCATGCGATCAGTCCTTCATTCATTATGTAACAGGGAGCCAGAGTCACCATAAATTACCTTGAGTAAGAAGACAAGATAAGGAGTTCTGCAATGGATAGTATATCTCCTTTAAAACTCTGAATTGAGACAGCGTAAATACAAAGAAAAAAATGTTCCAAGTACCTTGACTTAATTTAATGTTTTTCTGTTGACTGCACATTGTATTTCCCAGTCTTTCAAGAGTACAGCATATCTATCTTAACTTACTTTCACCTCTGTGCAGCCTGTGTATGATATATAATGGTTCTGATGTCAAGGTGAAAGTAGCTTTAAAAAGAGTGAAACACAAATTTTTTATTCATTCTATCCTAGGATTTGGTTGTGGAATTTCAATTGATGCACTTACAGTATATACACATGAGGTTATTTTATCTATCCCTATATGAAATTCTCTAGTGGATAGTTTCACCACAAGAAGCCAAGAGTTTGTGCAAAAGCTCCCAATGGTACAATTACTGCTTCTGAAATGATTAGCAAAGAAGAAGATAGAGAAAAAAGAGAGTGGAGTTAACTACTAGAATGTTGTGCCAATTAGTGGTTAATTCCTAAAATAAAACAGAATCATCAAACAGGCATTTGCTCTTCCAAATCTGTCACATTTCATATGCTTTTACTTTCATTTCTATATTTATCAACCTGAATTCTGTTTTGAAATGCCTAAAATTTGCAAATTTTCAATTAAGCCTTTTTTAGAATCAGAAATTAAGCTTACAATACTTCCAGAATCAAACAGGGTCTATTTTGGACAAATCTAAACTTGTATAAAAATCCATATCTTTCATATGTTTCTTTGTGTATATATTGTTCTTCTGTCACTGCAGGGTAACAGTATTGAGGTCCAGTTCAGTCTTTGCACTAAATTAATGTGTTTAGCTTGACAACCCAGCAGAGAAAGATTCTAATTAATTTACAAAAGACTGAAGTGAAGCTTATCCGTTCATCTTCGAATTGTCTTCTTCGCAAAGCCTTCCCTGCTACCTTTTCATGAGCCAGAATATTAGTAGTTGTTTGTTATAAACATCTGAAGCTTGTATCTCTTCAAAGATATCAACTGTGTCCTTTCAGTCCCACCATGACTAATTCAGATAAGACATTTATAAAATTAATGTGGCTTTCCCCATCCTGTCCCTAAACTGAATAATAAGGGCCCCCAGTATAATATGAGCTTCCCTATTAAAATTTCCATTTACCTTCCCCTGCTCTGATTCCTATTCAAGTTTAGAAAAATTGGTACACTCAGAAGAAATCAATTCGATCCATGCCCAGAGGCTGCTTTCAGGGACTCCTAAACCTGCAGTTCTTCTTTCCCCACAAATTTATCGCCTGTCCCACAGTCCTTTGTGCTGCACCAAAGATGGGTGTCAAATCTCAAAGTGCTAAGACTACAGTGAAAGACAACTGGCACCATTTTGGAATGATTTGCCACTTTCAACCATTCAAGTGTGAAACTATAAAGATGAACTAAACAGCTTTCATAAACCTCATCTGTTTGATTGTGGCTTATAATGAACACATTTAAATTAAATTTAATTAGATAAATGAAACAGTGTTTACAAAAAATGCAAAAAAATAATAGAATTTAGAACAACACACAAAAATATAAAAGGAAAAGTATATTTCAGTTCAACTTAAATTTAAAGGCAAAAAACTACGATTACAAGGAAACGGTTTCATTCAGACTTCTACAAATGAAAATAGAGCACGCTTCACATTGTGTAGAATTCATAGACCACGCCACACTACACTTAGAGCTTGTTGAAGAATTTAGGAAAAATAAAACAAACAATAACACTTTTTTTTTTTTTTAAAAACCCGAAATGTCTTTGTAAGATGTTGGTGAATACATACAAATAGAAACACTTCAGTGAACCTTGGCACTGATTCTCTGAATCTCTGGAGCACCATTCTTACAACATATCCTAACCTCATTTAGTATTTTCATGAAGTATACATCTGTCTGCCCAAAATCTCACATTGTTGTTAAACTGGATCTGGTGACTGCAAAGGGCATAACAAATACTATACAGACAAAAGTATAGACCCACACCTTTTAATAATTCATTTCAGGTGTTTGATTCAGTCACTTTGCTACAAGTGTATAACGTCAGACACCTAGCCATGCAATCTGCTCTTATGAACATTTGGTCAAAGACTGAGTTATTTCAAAGAGCTGAGTAAATTTGACAGGGGTACTGCAAAAGGATGCCAACGTTGCAACAAGTTGTTTCACCACTAGACTCTGAAGCAGTGGAAACATGTTCTGTGGATTGACAAATCATGCTTCTCCATCTTGAAGTCTGATGGATGGGTTTGGGTTTGGGTTTGGGGTATGCCAGAAGGGTGTTGGCTGCAGTGAAGGAAAATTTTAATGATTCAGCTTGCCATGGCATTTTGGACAATTCTATGCTTACGGAAGCGGTTTGGGGAAGGTTAGGACTGGGTCCTAATGAACAAACTAATGCACATAAAGACATGTTTGGATGCGTTTGGTGTGAAAGAACTTGATTGGCCCACACAGACCCCTGACCTGGACCCCATAAAACACTTTTAGGATGAACCAAACCAGAGATTGCAAGGTCCAGGATATAGCTAGACCCTTGCATCCAACATCACTGTTTGACCTCACAAATATTCTAATACTAATGAATAGGTAAAACATCCCAAATCTTGTAGAAAGCCTTCCCAGAAGAGTGGAAGATAGCTATTATAGCTGCAAAAGGAGAATCAAGTACATATCAATGTCCATGGATTTAGAATGGGATGTCATAAAAGCTCCTGTAGGTATAATGTGTAGGGGGTACTTAGGAGGTCCATAAATGACATGGACCAGTCCTTTTGACCTTATAGTGTGTGACTGATGTAATTTTCAAGCTAATTTTACTCTTCAAACAATTTAGTGACCCCTCATGCTCTGTGGAAGGGGCCATGGCTATCCTGAAAGAGACCAGGTGAACAAAACAAGTTTGTATTCATTTAAAATTAACCTTTTCTCTATGGGGTCAAGTAGACCAAAACAATGCAGCAAAATGCCTCTCACAGCATAACAGAGCCACTGAATCCCCTCACTGTATGGTTCAAGGGATTATGCTTTTTCCTTTTTTCCCCTCACTCAATATCAAAACAAGCACTGTGTTAAAAAGCTTTCTTTTTTTGTTTTTACCACAGTGTGTACTGAATTCATCTACCAACACCAGCTTATGACCAGAGTGTCAGCATTATCATTCTCATCAATACCTTGCTCTGAATGTCTGAAAGAGACAGATAAACTGTGTTATGTTTTTCAGCGTTATGTCTTCATACTTTGAGCATATGAGCTCAGCAAATTTCTGGTTGATATAATGAAATATTTTGGGATACTCCTTTAAAAAATAAAGAAAACTAACAGACATCTTCTTATCAGTCCTAAAAATAATTTAAATCATATACTTATTTCAGGAATTTGGAATGATATTACAAACTATGGAACAATTTTGGCTCTTTTCATCCTTACTTGGTCCTTTCAACTAACCTTATTCAACTTACAGAGCAACTCTGGGTTATCCTCTTGAAAAAGGAATTAAATTTAACATAATCTCCTCAAATGAACAAACTGAGATGTTACACAATGTGTTCTGTCAAACTTGTTACAAAATTATGAAGACTATTTTAGGGGGATGATTCTAGAGGAGTGGGGATTTATCAAGCAAGGTGATATTGGGGTAAAAGGTATAAAGGAAAAAGAGGTTTTCTCATTCTTTGGAAAAATCGGTGGCTTGTCTCTAGGGAAGTGAGGCTGTTTCTCCTCTGTCGCCTCTGTCATCCATACTCAAAAGAAGGGACCTTGGTGGGGAGCAGACCGCAGCAAGTGATGAAGACATCTTTAGTGAGGGGGAGTGAAGGGAATGAGGGAGAGTGAACCACAAGGAATGTAGCTTATACTTCACAGCATACAGAGAACCACAAGGAGGCATTGGGGAGGCACTGTGTTCAGTATCAGACATACACGTCTTAGGATAAAGGCAGGAACGCGACCCAAGAAAACAAGAAAGGGCTACATCATGAAAGACTTCACAAGGTTATTTTAAAGTGATGGTTTAAAGACTTTTGGAACCATTTGAAGATGTGTGCTTCTGTGTTTTCGTGCAGTGCTTTGAAAAAAATGCTGATTTGCTGAAAGTTTCTTCTTGTCAAAAACACTGTCTCAATGTAACTGACAACTCTACAACTTTGAGCATTTCACATAACAACCTTGACTTGACCATTATTTGATACAACTCATTGACTTTAACTGATATTTTACTCTCCATCAGACATAGCAGTAAGTGCAGTGTTGAAATACAGCACAGCAGAATAATCTTTGCATGATGTCCTCCTGGCTGGGATGATATATTAAGGGAGGTGCACTCAGAAATGACTAATGCATAACAGGCAGATAATGCTTTTCCTTATGGGGTTTAATAAACATCCCTTGATGTCACGTAAGGGAAATGTATTTGTTTACTACAAACATGTACTCAGCATAGCTCTAATTTAGGCTCCTTAACAATACTACTGTATAGTGGTGCAGGGTCTAATGAGGACATGCCTACATTTAAAATGAGAAATAAAACTTTTAATGTGCCTGCAAGGTCTCATGCCATTAAGTGTGTACAAGAGAGGCAAAAAATGATACTTGGTGTAGTGCTGTACTCAACTGTCACTAATGCAAATATGCTGAGCAAAGACCCAAGCTGAATAAAAAATTGAAAGGGACATTGTAGGTTTTTGTAAAAACTTTTCCAAGTTTTTGGAATTTCAAAAAATAAAGACAAATATGTGATACTAACCTTCTCTGCTTTATGAATTAAGATAATTGGTAAAATCCCATCTACCAACACATGTATAGGTCACACAAGACTAATATACCCACAGAAAGGCTTTTTTGCCAAAGAGAAATTGTTTTTCTTTTCTGCTTCTTATTTGCCTCTTAGGGCTAGTGTAGGTTATTTTATTGCATAAAGGGACTGAAGTTCAGGCTTTGTGTGGAGTATAATGCTACTAAATTTCTTTCATTCTCTCTTGCTATCTCTGACTCACTGCCAGTCTTCCGTGATGATGTGCAAAGTAAAGGCAGTACACTGCACAAGCCTAACCCCAAGCTAGTGGTTAACGATGAATAGAATAAGCAAATGATTACAAACTGAAAGTTCTTGAAAAAGCAAATGAATCACGGAGAGCCATAATTTTGCAAATTTCCCCATAGTGGGACTAATAAAGGCTTATCTAACACTGTGGAAAAATTATAGTTTTGTCATGACAATGAATACTATTAATTACTGGAAAAATGTCTTTCAAAAACAAGCACATACCTTTGTATTTGAGAAAATATACATTACTGTGCGAAAGTCTTAGGTAAACCTTATTTCTTTATAGTTTGCTTAGAAAATGTGAAACAGGTGCAATGATTCATTGAAGCATACAAAAATAGAAATGGAAATACAATACATGAGGAAAAAACAGTGTGTACATTTCTAACCAGATTGATATTTTATTCTGCAACACAGCTTGAACTCTCTTAGGCAAGCTTTCTTGGAATTTCTTTGAGTAGTCTTCAGGAATAGTTCTTCAGGCTTTCTGAAGGACATTCCAAAGCTCTTCTTTGGATGTTGGCTGCCTTTTATTCCCTTCTCTGTCAAGATGATCCCACACTTCTTCAATAATGGTGAGGTTGATTCATCACTTCATAAGACCTTTTGCCAGATTTTTCAGTCCAGCATGTAATTCAGCCTTCCCCTTTCTTAAGAATGGCTTCTTGACAGCCATCCTTCCACTGAGGCCATTTCTGATGAGGCTTCAACAAACAGTGGATGGATCAACTGAAGGGCCAGATATATCTGTCAGGTTCTATGACAGAGCTTTGCTGGATTTTCTCCCTATGTCTTAAGGAATTGACTTTCAGATACTGTTCATCTTCTGTAAATAGTTTTTAGGCCTGCTGCTGCTTCTTCTGTCCTCTGCTTGTCTGGTTTCCTCAGATTTTTCCCCCAAGATACAGTGCACACCATGCCAGTGCCACTGGACTGAAAATGAGTGAAAAAGCAGCCAATTTCCAAAGAAAAACTTTGAAACATCTCCAGAAAGACTGGAGAACTATTGCTCTAGACTACTTTAAAAGATTAAAAAAGTCTGGCTCCTTAGAAGGAAAATATAAAAAAATAAAGGCTGCCTAAGACTTTTGCACAGTACTATATATCCACAGATAGAACAGTATCATTTCTCTTATCATATTTATGCATACATTTTTTTTTACTACTACTCCTACTAGTCCATTGGTCCTCAAGGAATTTGTGATGGCTACTTCTACTCTGCTGGTTTATGGATTCGTATATAAAGGTAAAAGCTGATAATTCAGTTCACAGAATTAGTTGCCTCATCTGCTCTCATGTATGAACTGCTTATAATGCTGGAAGAATCAGGTCGGTACATTTTACAAAGTTGCGCTTTTTCCCATGTACAGCAGGTAATGGCCTGCTTGAGACACCTTTGCAATTCTGTTCACGTATAGTAAGGCCGAGGGAGTTGCCTACATAGAGTGGGACAGGAAGCAGGACACAAGATGGGACCCACTTACTCAGTAAGAATTAACTGGACTTTTAACTCACATGGATTAAAGTCACATGGATTAAAGATATTTATGCACTCTACATCTGCAAAAGTTTAAGGCTGCAGTACTTGTGTTAAACAGCTATACAGTGAGTCCTGATGGCTGATACGACAATATGTCAGGTCCTTTATTGGACAGAATATAAGCAGATAATATGATGCAACCATCAGATGCTTGTTTTTTTGTTTGCTGTGTGAATCTCTTGGTATGAAAACAGGCTTACTCATAAGGCTTCAGCCTTGGCATGGATTGGCTGCCCTGCTGATGAGTGGCTGGTGAATGTCAACTGAATGAGGCACTGAATGAGCCAGAGGGTAAAAATGACTTGCTGTTAATGTGGCCTCAGATGAGATACAGTATGGCTCCTAATATGATTTCAAGTTTATGCCACAACACAGTTGAAGCTAATTAGTAGCAAGATGGGAGCAAAACATTTCACTGTTTTACCAGTGAAGGTTAAAAACGCTGCTCCTGTATTAATGAAAGATCTAACACTGTGGTGGATTTTGAAGAAAAAAAATCAAGTAAAAGGGAAGCAGATATTTTTCTGACAAAACTCCGCATGGAAGGGAGCCAAAAAAATCGGACATAAATTCCTTCTGATTCCGATTCTGATTCTTTACCCAGACCAAGTGATACACAGACAATCAGTTCAATGTTAGGTAGAGGAATCATTGAGGATGCCCACGGGTTATTTAATTTTGCCTCATTTATCACCACAGGGTTTAGCACAAAGACATTTAATTATTCAAATGAATTCATTTAATTCTTCTTTTTTCTTCCAATGGGCTCCAAGCCAACATATTTTATTGGCCCTGTGACCTGCTGAATCGGGAGCAGAAGTCAGGTAATTTCTTTAAAGAGAAAGATACACTTCTCACAGGAGACTAACATTCATTACAGCAAGCTGGGGATTTTGGTGTTTTTATTTGTGACAGTTTTCTGACAATTTGAATCACTAGATTGGAAATTGTTACGATTTCACAAACTGCTTCGAGACTTTCTTTATTATTAAGAAATTAACAAAGGGATTATGTTGATGCATTAGCTGGTCAAAAAAACAAATAGATGATATTGTCTTCTGCATACAACACTTTTGTACAAAATCAGTTGAACACATTCTGATGCTGAAAGCTCTCTGTAGAACATTAAGTGTCATGAACAAGAACGTGACACAGAGGCTAAATGAGAGAGTAGTGGAGAATCATATCAAGGACACTCAAACAATCCCCTATGATGACCTGAGGCGTGCTAAAAGACGACATGGCAAACACTTCAGAGTACAAGTGATGAGTCGGACAAAATTGGCATCCTTTCTGAGGGCTGAGAATTAGGACATTGTGTTTGAGTCATTCTGCGTTGTCTGGCCAAGATGTTTTCCTCATTTTCCCAACACATCCAGGACACATAGGAAACAATTGCTCAGTAACGATCCATCAAACCGTGCCACCCAAACAAACCTCTCCAAACACAAACACACAAACTGGCGTGCAAGCAGTCACTCACAGTCCCTCAACTCTTCTTACTAGTCCACTGAACTGCTGTGTCTGCAGGCATTGCTGTCTAAGGGCTTGGCTTGTGCACCATTAATCCCACCCATGCACTCATAAACAAGCATCTAAATATTCACAGTGCTTAATTAAAGTTAGACATCCATTACTGATGTGAATCCCAGTTATATGGGATGAAAAGGTAATCAGTTCGTCAACACCTTAATTCTCATCCCTGTTTCAAGGGGTCATAAATACGAGCACTGCTACCTCATGAAGAGTATCCTTTACATCCTTTAAAAACATGTCAGGAGAAAGAATTCTTAAAATTACAAGACATGATGTTTAAATGCAGGGCCCTTCAGATGTTCTTTATCCTGTGCAGATGTCAAATGTTACCAAACTGCAACATAGCAACATATCAATCGTGTTGTTCTGAGCAATTTACACCGATGACTAGGAGCCAGTTTCCCAAGGTCAAGCTCTGTTATTAGGAGACAAACAACCTTTTTCCATGATCTTTGAAACAGCGCATAGAAATCATTTTCAGTAATAACAAATAATGGCTATATTTTCACCATTGGGAAAGAGAATGGATTTTTTTCACCCACCAAAGCCCTAAATTATGACCTTAACTTTACAGGGATGGATATGTTACTGCTTTCAGAATAAAATATCCATTATTTTCACTGGCAACGGGTCCAAAGTCTATCTGCTTAAATTTTCAAATCACACTATAATTGAATGTAGATAGCATTTTGTAATGTGTGCTTCAAATGTCTTAGATTCTGGCATTGTTTATTGATTCGCATTAATCTATCACTCAAATTCATTTTTTCATACAAAAATAACATGATAATGGTGTAAAAGTTTTAACAGAAAGAACTCTATTATTTTGATGGACAAATATCATTTATACTTTGAAGCTGGAACCTGAAGGTGTGTTGCTGAATGTTGTTAGTGCATATGCCCCACAAGTTGGATGCCAGTTAGAAGAGAGAGAGGAATTCTGTAGTATGTTGGATGAGGCGGTAGAGAATATTCCCAGGGGAGAGAGAGAGTGGTGATTGGAGCAGAATTCAATGGGCATGTAGATGAAGGGAACAGAGGGGATGAGGAGGTGTTGGGTAGGTATGGTGTTAAGGAGAAGAATGTGGAGGGACAGATGGTAGTGGATTTGCTAAAAGGATGGAAATGGCTGTAGTGAATACATATTTCAAGAAGAGGGAGGAACATAGAGTTGCTAATACAAGTGGAGGAAGGTGCACACAGGTGGACTATATCTTATACAGGAGATGCAACCTGAAAAGGTAGGAGACTGCATGGTGATGTCAGGGGAAATGTAGCTAGGCAGCATCGGATGGTGGTCTGTAGGATGACTTCAGAAATCAAGAAGAGGAAGCAAGTAAAGGTAGAGCCAAGGATTAAATGGTGAAAGTTAAAGAAGCAAGAATGTTGTGCAGAGTCAAGGAGGAGTTGAGACAGGCTCTGGGTGGTGGTGAAGAGTTACCAGATTACTGGGAAAGTGCAATTGAAGTGGTGAGGGAAACAACCAAGAAGGTATTTGATGTGGAGCAGTACCCTCCATGGAGAAGGAGACTAGAGACTAGAGGTCAAGATCAAGGTAGCACAGAGGGAGGTTAGCCAACTATCGGAGCTGCAGAAAGGTGCAATGAAGAAGGTGCCTTGGAAACTGCCAAGCAAAGACTCACAGCCTTGGCCAGCTGCTTGAAGAGGTACACCAGAGAGATAGAAGGCAGGAGAATAAACCAGCTGTTCTCCACAGAACCATCCAAGGTGTACTCTCAGTGGCAGGGGAACAATATGAGAACAGCACCACCAAGGCTGGAAACTGAGCAATACTGGTAAAGTACATGCGAGAAGGACGCAACCCATAACAGCAATGCTCAGTGGCTAGTGGATCTAAGAACAGACCACAGCAACCTCCCTGAACAGGGTCCAGTAACCATCACAGTGGCAGATATCCAAGAAAGGATCTCCAGTATGAAGAGTTGGACAGCACCAGACCCTGACATGGTTTACGCCTACTGGCTGAAGAAGCTGACTGCACTTCACGAGCGTCTGGCAGCACAAATGAACCAGCTGCTAGTCATTGAGCCACACCCGGAATGGCTAACCAAAGGCCGAACAGTCCTGATCCTCAAGGACCCCCAGAAGGGACCGGTCTCATCCAACTACCGGCCAATAACCTGCCTCAGTATCACATGGAAGCTCCTATCAGGCATCATAGAGGCTAAGATGAATACTCATATGGTTTAATACATGAGTGGGGCACAGAAAGGAATTGGCAAGAATACCAGAGGTGCAAAACACCAGCTACTGGTAGACCGAGCAGTCAACCGAGACTGC
>VUQH01055281.1:0-31186 GCA_015106775.1 Etroplus canarensis | reverse complement strand
AGTTGAGTTTGAGTCCCGAAAAGGTCCAAGAAGCTCACCTTTTATGAATCCAACCAATCGTACCATTACCCCACCTCCACCTTGCTGGTGTCTGAGTCGGAGTGGAGCTCTATGCCCATTGCTTGGTCGGGTTTCAGCCTTTCTTACCTTGGTCATGTCTCTGAGCACTGAACACCTTGTACTTCCGGACAGTCCAGGTAAGTTGCAGTTCTGCAATATGACAGCACTGAACGATAATGGGTTCCTGGTAGCTTCGTGTTTGATTCTTCTCAAATCTTTGGCAGTTCAGCTGTGTCTTTTTCTCTCAACATGTTTCTTGCGACCCTTTTAGGTATTTGCAACAAAACGTTTGATGGTTCTGTGGTCACGTCCTAATATCTTACCAAATTCAAGAGTGCTGTGTCCCGCTGAAAGATTTTTTTTTTATAGTTTTTGACTTTTCAGAGTCTGTTAGATCTCTTTTCTGACCCATTTTGCCTGAGGAAAAGAAGCTGCCTAATAATTGTGCACATTTGACATAGGGTGTTGACCTCCTAAGGCCACACCTTCCCTCATTACACAAATGCACATCACCTCTTATTCTTAAATCCTATAGACATTCAAGTTTATACAGTTTGGAGCTGGAAAGTGTGCATTAAATGACCATATGGTAAAAAACACTCACTTGCCTAATAATTATGCACACAGTGTATATATTCCTAACCACTAAAAGGTTCATATTTTTGGTTTCTTCCCCAAATCCATAAAGGTTGGGACACTGAATAGAATATAAATAAATACACACTGCAGTGATTTGCAAATCTCATGCACCAGTTTTATCCACAGAAGACCATAGAAAAGATATTAAATTTTTAAAGCGAGACATTTTACTATTTCATGAAAAATACTAGCTCATCTTGAATTTTAAGGCAGCAAAAAGTTGGGACATGGTTTCAGTGTTTTCAGATGGTGAAAGGTCTATGAAGCCATGCTATTGTAATGGCTGCAGTCTGTGGGTTCAGCATTGTCTTGCTGAAACATGCAAGGCCTGCCCTAAAAAAGACTTTGTTTTCCACTTTACCTCAGTCCTTTTTAAATGAAATTTCATGAACTGACTTGTTGCAACAGTAGCATCCAAGGGTGGCACACAGTACCAAGCTAGAATTCAGTGAGTGCTTTAGAACAGCCTACTTTTACACAAGTGTTTGTAAAGACAGTCTGCATGGCTAGGTGTTTGATTTTATACACCTGTCATAATGGGACTGAATGGGATTAAATGAGCAAACTTTTTTCCATATAGTATGCCATAAACTGACACTGGAAATATTATAACTGTTGTTGTTTGATAAAAAAAAGAAAAAAAGGGAAAAAAGCCAAAAGAATAAAGTACTCATCTCCACCAAGGACTAAATGTTCATGGACATTTTCCAGACTAAATCTCATTGGCCAGTCATGGCTTTACAATTTAAAGTTATTAATATAGATGTATTACAAATACTTCAAATCAACCCAATTTCAATCACTCACCAATTCATAATTACCCAATGAGCCATTTTCTGTTTATTACAGGCCCAAAAACCATCTAAATTTCAAATTTCACTTGGACTGCAGGCATGACAGTAAAATGAGGCAGCTGCTCATTCAAAAGCCCTAAAGCCCCATTTTGCAGGTTTTCTCTACAAATGTTTGTTAGAGTCTGATCTCATCACTTTAATCAAGAACATTCTTTTTACCCTCTTGGGGAACTTTTTTGTTGCACTTGCTTAGCAGAGTGTAGAGTGGGCAATTATAGTGAGGAGCTGAGGCAGTTTGACACGGCCATGTGTCGCATGTCTTGTGGGTGAATGGGTTTGAGATGAGACCTCTTACTATTTTCTCTCTGCACCTAATTCATCTTGTCATCCCACTGCCATGCTACACCACCTCCATTCCTTCCCTGTTTTTCACTCTTTCAAGTTCTCTGTCCACTTCTGAGCTGTTCTTTCACCTTTCAGCCATTTGTGCTACTTTTCATAGCTTCTTACTCTTACTTTGCTTCTTACTTTGTTTGATTTTGTTAACTTTTTGACATCTACCAGACACAAATGACTTGTCTAGTTTTAGGGTTAAGTTTACTTCTATCCTTTGAGTAGATTTTTTTTTTTTTTTTTACCTATGTGGTCCAAAGGGAAATCAGAATCAGATTACTTCATTAACCCACGAGGGGAAATTGCACAAATCTTATGATGGAAGAACAATAATGCAAAATGCGTGCAACTAGGGGTAGGCAATACCATTTTTCCTTTCAATACATTACCAGTAGTTTATTGTAGTTTTTTATTGATACCGAGGTTGATACAGATAACCCTTAAAGAAAAATCACAAGGGTAATATGAAATATAAATAAAACTCATGAACATAAATACTTGAAAGACTTGCTTACAAAATGATAATAAAATAGATCTATGAGTAAATTAAAAAATGAGATTTAAAAAATTATTTTTAAAATTATAATAAAATAATTAGACTTCAAATTAATAAAAAATTCTTTTAATTTCTTAAATTCAAAGATCAACATAGTGCTCAAGACCCTGCATTAAAGTAAGACAAGTAAAACATCATAACACTATATCATCATCACCAACACATGCAGCAGCATCATCCTCAACATCAGCAGTAATAACATCATCAACAACAAAATGCAAAAATTATGATTTCACTCATTTTCATTACACTAAAACAGAATTTGGACATTACCCTTATTCTGACTTCTTATCATCCTTTGTGTGAACAGTGAGCAACACTTGCTGTCAGTAAGCAGGCACCAGTGTTTTTCAGCGGAAACAGCTAATGCTCATTCAGCTTTTCTTTTACTTACTTTTCTTTTACTTACTAGAAAAACTGACAAGTGGAGTGAGGATTGAGGCAGTGCATGATTGAGGCTGCGCAGTGGTCCTTCGGCTTTGATATCTCATTAGCCTGCCATAATTGCAGTACATGGAGTACCATCTAAATTACAGCCAGGCTGCTTTTCACACATAAATTTAATACCTAAAACTCTCAGAAGTGAAAAAAATGAACATTTTGTATTAGCACAGTGGTATCACAATATTTAAAAAGTACTGACTCCAAAATTTCAAAGTATCAATACTAGAGTATCGATACACCTAATACATGCAACCCGACTCCCAACTCTAACCTGACCCCTAAGTGGTTCACCTGTGACCTCATGGATGTTAAGAGGTTAAAACAATAAGGTTTCATTCATTAACTCTCCATAATCTGCTTCTTTCTTCCTCCTGTTTCTCCTGCCTCATCATCTTCTTATGATACTGATATTGATCGCTCTCCATCTGCTTCTTTTATGAGCTGCTCTAAATATTTAGGAAGAAAATGTGTTAGACATTTTTGTATGTATGTATCTGGCAAGACATGTAGAAATATAAAGTTGAGAATTAGGATAGAAAGTCAGCAGGATTTGTACTTGATCTGTGTTTGTATCTGTGTGGAGGAAAAAAATCAAGATATTCTAACAAAGACACATCAAGAGAAATCAATTTATTTAAACTTAAACTTTAATGATGCCCACAGAGCTGGTTCACTGCAGCCTGAGAAGGAGAGCACAGTGCAAAGTTAAAAGCCAACAAGTGAACAGCTGAGAAAATGAAAGACACAGGGAAAGTCAGCGAGCAAAGTAGCAGGTGGTGAAATTCATTTATTTGACTTAGCAGATCTAAAGCACATATTAGATGACCTCACCTCAGGCTTTAACACATGTAGGGGTGTCTGTGCACTTTATGAAAGCCTGCATTGTGAAACTAATTTAGTGGCTAATTTGTAGTTGAGAAAAGAGACTCTTACATACTGTACATAAAGGCCTTGCAGTTTCTCACCACATACATTTTTTAAATTTTTAAACTGCTATTTGCAAACCCTCACGTACTATTTTCATTCTGTTACAACCTACTGACAGTCATTATACTGTATGTACAGTTTGCAAGGAAGAAAGGCAGTAGAAGTGTGGCTTTTGAAGACATAAGTGACATGTAAATAATTTTTCTGCTGTGATTTAAACACTTTAAGGATTAAAGTGAAACTTTAAAGACAATGTAACACAATCATTATTTTAAAAATGAAAACTCAAATTAAGAAGCAGCAAAACACACATACTTAACTCAGTTCAATAAGAAGTTTTTTGTCCCTATCCTAATGGGTGGGTTTTACCTCCCATTAGGATGGGGACAGTAGTTTTTGATCACTCTCAAAAATAACTGTTTTTCAGAGTGATCAAGTAACACCAGTGCATCTCGACCCCTGCCCCAAAAGTATTGGAACAGCAAATCTGGTTTGTTTTTTTTTTTAAATTGGGCACTGAAGATATGTGTGTGAGCTCAAAAGATCAAATCACCTGGCTTTTCAAGTGAGCAAAACTATTGGAACATAACAAGCGACATGTGATGGAATTATATTTTTTGAGTAACATAAGACTAAATGTAATGAAATATCATTAAATAGCCTTGGATATTAAAGCCTTTTTGTTAAGCCTATTCAGTTTATGCCTTTTGCTGTTTACTGGAAGTCTGCATTTGTACTTAAGAAGGGTAGACAACATGAAGACCAGAGACGTGTCTATGGGAGAAAACATGCCGTTCTGAAGCTGAGAAAAAAGTGGAGATCAATTAGCGGTATTTTAAAAATATTTTGAACAACTCAACAATTTGAAAGGTCTTGAAAAAGAAGAAAACCAATTAAATTTTCAATTTAATTAAATTTTTTTTTCTATAGCTCCAATTCACAACAAAAGTCACCTCAAGGCACTTTACAATGTAAGGTAAAGTGCTCTGGTAGAGAAGTGCTCTGTTGGGAAAATATGGTACAGTGAGGTCTGAGACAGGATGGGGCCCAGTGTACTGAGCAACAGGTATCAAACTAGTCATTAAAGGAAAACAAGACAACTGATGACAGAAAAATGGTGAGAGCAGCAGAGAAAAACCACAAAACAACAGTATGTAACATCATGGAGAACCTCCAAAGAGGAAGGCTGGAAATATCACAGACTTCCGGAACAATATAGAGGCCATGCTATGAGATACAAACCATAATTAGCAGTAAAAAAAATTAGAATGCCAGGTTGGAATTATATTAGAAATACATAGATGAGCCACAACAACTTCTACAAAAGTCATGGAAAATATTGAGATAGAAGGGCTCTGCTTATGATCCTGAACATAAGCTCACCTGTGAAGCACAGTTGTGTCATGGATTGGGCTTGCATGGCTGCTTCTGGAAAAAGATCAGTTATCTTTATTGATGAAGTAATTCATGGATGGTAATACCAGAATGAACTTCAACAGTGGAAAAACAGATGGTTTTGGACTGGCCAAGTCAATCACCAGATCTTAACCCAATTGAATGCACATTTTTCCTCCTGAAGAGAAGACTGCAGAGAGAAACACCACAAAACAGATAACAACTAAAAGCTGGATTAAAAGCCTGGAAAGGCAGAACCGATGAATAAACAATAAATATGAATGAGTCTATGGATCAAAGGCTTGATGTAGTATCTAAAATCAAGGGATAGATAACCATATACCCAGCTGGAATCCTATGACAAGAATGTGACAAAATTCCTCTCCCAAAGGTCCAGCAGCTGGTCTCCTCTGTTCCCAGATGTTTTTTGGATTGTTGTTAAAAGAAGAGGGGATTTTACACAGTGGTAAACATGGCCCTGTCACAATTTTTTTGAGATGTGTTGCTACCTTTAAATTCAAGATGAACTAGTATTTTTCATCATCAGATAGTAAAATTTCTCACTTTCAACATTTGGCATATTTTCTATCTTCTTTTAAATCATTGTATTATGTTATAAATTATATTTTACCCACTGTCCTAACCTTTATAGAACTGGGGTTGTATAATGTCCTTTGAAACAACTCACAATGCAGTTCTTAGCATTTATCAATTCCTGCAATTTGTGGCTATGATTGGTGGCCACAGTTGGTCACCTAAACTGTACAAAATATGATTTACATATGGGTAAATATTCTGTATCAAGGACCAACAATTATTTGTGTAGTTTTTATTCCACATAAATTTGAGCTTTTACCTTGACAAAAGAAAAGAGGATGGGGGGTTCAGACAGCACTCAAAAGATGATGAGGACTTCTTCGCTTCAGTGAGTTTTTAAAAACACAAGGTTCTGTGGAGCTGAACGGGTACCTCACTTACATTTCAGAAGATGGACTTACTGAAATCTTTTTTCCATCATCAAAAATCAGTCTGTAAAACTCTGCAGTGCCTTACCTGCCTCTGCTGCAGGTGAGTGCCTCTTCTGCTCTGTTGAACTTTTGTTCACTGAAAAGCAACTGAACTCTACTTTGAAAAGCAGCCTCTCCTCAAACTGAACAGCAGGTACAGAGAACAGAGGTGCATTTGCACAGCAGGAACTTACTCCACAGAACAGGAACCTTTTGAGAAACACAGTTTATCTACCAGCATTTCTGCTGAAAGAACAAATTAAGTTCCAGGGAATTTGTTTTATCCCCTGGTAATTCTTTGCTTAGGATACAGGAACTGAAGGGTGGGAACTGCAGGAGTGAACATTACTGCAGAATCATCATCCATCCATTTTCTTAACCACTTTATCCAATTCAGGGTCTCAAGGGGGCTGGAGCATATCGCAGCTCTCATAGGGCAAAAAGCAGGGTACTGTATGCCCTGGACAGGTTGCCAGTCTATTGCAGGGCCCAAATGATTATATTTTTGAAACCACCTAATCGCAAAATTAAATGTATATTTCTTGACAGATCTGTTGGATAATGGATTTAATTTGAATTATGATAAGATCATAACGAACAGCTAAAATGACATGTATATAGTGATTTGTATCAGTGTGCAAGAAATGAATAATGAATTCCACTTTAAGGGGTTAAAAAAGTTTGGAGGTTGGAGATATTTGCGCTGATAGAGAACTACATAGAAGGTCAGAAGGAGTTGCACTGTGTCTTTGTAACGGGAAGCAGAAATTGAAGATGTTGAGACTGTTCGCTAGATGGACAGCTCAGGTTGAGAAAGAGAGGCAAGGTTAAGCTGGATGGGACATGCTCAGAGGAGGAATAGTGGATATGTTCAACAACGGAAGCAGTGGAGGACTATGATGTTTGCAGAGGACATTGTGATCTGTAGTGAGAGTAGGGAGGAGGTGGAAGAAAGCCTGGAGAGGTGGAGGTATGCACTGGAGAGAAGAGGAATGAAAGTCAGTAGAAACAAGACAGAGTGCATGTGCATATATCAGGGGGAGGCAGGTGGAACGGTGAAGATGCAAGGAGTAGAGGTGGATGAGTTAAACACTTGGGATCAACCATCCAAAGCAAGGGACAGAGCACAAGAGAGCTGAAGAAGAGAGTGCAGGTAGGGTGGAGTGGGTGGAGACGAGTGTCAAGGGGTGCTTTGTGACAGAAGGATATCAGCAAGAGTGAAATGGAAGGTTTACGAGATGGTAGTGAGACCTGCCATGATGTATGGTTTGGAGACGGTGGGACTGACAAAAAGACAGGAGGTGGAGCTGGAGGTGGGAGAGTTGAAGATGTTGAGATTTTCCCTGGGAGTGACCAGGATGGACAGGATTAGAAATGAGTCCATCAGAGGGACACCACAAGTTGAGAAGTTTGGAGACAAAGTCAGAGAGGCAAGGCTGAGATGGTTTGGGCATGTTAAGAGGAGGGATAGTGGACATATCGGACGTATGTTGAAAATGGAGCTGCCAGGCAGGAGGAGAGGAAGACCACAGAGAAGATTGATGGATGTAGTGAAGGAGGACATGCAGAGGGTTGGTGTGAGGGAAGAGGATACAAGGTGTTCTGGTTAGGGGTTGCTGTGGTGACCCCTAACGGGAGCAGCTGAAAGAAGATGAAGATATAGTGAAGGGCATGGAGAGGGTTAGTGTAAATGAAGAAGACACAAGGGATAGAGTCAAATGGAGACAGATGTTCTGCTGTGTCAACCTCTGAGGCCAGAAGCCAGAAGAAGAAGGTGTTTCATTTTAACAGAGTTACATATTCGAAAATGCCAAATGGGTCAAAATGACCCCCTTTGGTGGTTCTGGTGTTAAGGGTTTACTTACTCAAGTAAACAGCTGTCTTGGATTCTACATGTGAGGTCAGAGTCGATCCAGCTGCTCCTCACTGCATGTGGTTTTGTGCTAGAACCTGCTAACGCTGCTTGAAAGTGATAATGACTTTCTCACCTCACTCCCAGCAGGAAAATGAACTTGTAACTCTTAAGGTGTATAGTTAACCTAGCAGCTTATCTGGTTTTATGTAGCAGAGGTTAAAAGAATCTGACTCTTTAAGAGTTAATTCTCTTTTCCTTTTTAATCAGTCTGTTATCTTTCAAAATGGAAAATACATACATGGATAATACACTACGCAGAGTAATGAACAAATAAATAAATAAATGAAAAGCAGCTCAAGTTGTCATTACCTCTCATTAGAGACTACCTCCGACCACACAGTGAACCACAGAGAGTTTCCTGTGAGTGTGACTACAAATACAAAAACACATCCTGGGACCTTCAAATAACCTGTTAGCTAAGCATAGCCATGTCTGCTCTGCCTGTGTGCTTCAGGATATTTGAGAAGTGAGAGGCTGTTGTTTTGAAAATGAGTCCCTCTGAAGTAGTCTAATCATGTGGCTGTCAGCAGTACAGACAAGTATCAGTGCAGTGACAGCCACAGGAAATAGATCTGTTTGCTTTATTTTTTGTTTCATGGCAGCGATTATTCTCCAAACTGCGCAGAGGCGGAGACGAAATAAAGGAAACGCTGGTTTCACCGCAGACGTGTCATTGTGAGAGAAAAACACAAAGATAAATCCTTCAAGACCACAGTCTCTAGTTTATCATCTGGAAGCTTTTTTTTTTTTTCATGGAGAACAGCCTGAGGGCCTTATCAGTTTTCATGTAGTGGATCTATGAAGACAGCAGCTTTGCTTTAAAGGTGATACTTATCACTCTTGTCATCAGTGTGCAGAGCTGAAGATTGGGATCTTTATTGATCCGAGGCAGCCAAGTCACTTTGGCCTGTCATTTGCTGAGAACTGCAGATGTAACATCTTCAGTCAGTTTCTACTCCCCGCTACCAGGAAGTGCTTTTAGTCATAAGGGGATTTTAAGGTAGTAGATAAGGTTCTGTTCCCTAAGGAGTAGATTAGTTTGAGGTTACAAAATGCAAAGATGTCTATAAAAGAAAAGTCTACTCTTGGATGTGTTAGGCTAAGGGCTCATCATTATTTGATGTACACATTTTTCAAAAAGCCCTATGACTATCGGTTACTCATGTTCTGCAAATGAAATGAAATTGGAGATCTGTTTTAACAAGACTCGGTGCAGGCGTGGAGTAAGGAACAAACAGGCAAATTAAATAGAAAGGATATGAGTCTATAATAATTGTAATCGCAACAGCAATCACTATATTATTGTTCATATTGAAAATAAAAGAATAACAGTTATTCAATTAAAAATATAAATAACCAAAAACAAGAAATACAAAGCAAAGAAGAAATTGCTTCTTCCATTTATACAGTCATGTGAAAGACAAAGGTTACACCTATGTCTATGTAGTCAAATAAAAACCTGAGTACACCCCATAATTCAGTAGCTTGTAGAACCACCTTTAGCAACAGTAACTTGAAGTAATCATTTTCTGTGTGATTTACCAGTCCCTCACATCATTGTGGAAAAATTTTTGGCTCACTCTTCTTCACAATGTTACTGCAGTTCATTGAGGTTTGCAGGCATTTGTTTATGCACAGCTCTTTTCAGGACCCACAGCAATTTAACAGACTAAAACCTTGAACTGCATGTATTATTTAAAAGTCCATATTCGTGTATTTACAATGATGCATTGAAGAGGACGAAGTTGTCTTTCACAGAAAAAGGTGAACCACACCTTTGTAATTTCTATCGGTGATTGCGTTCGTAAGCCAACACAGGACCTACCTGTCTTTTTTGTTCCTTTCCTTCCTCAGCACTGTGGATGCAACTCTTGCAGTCAAAATGAACAACCCTTTACTCTGTGACTAAATGACAATGCACCACAGACACACTCTGATTGGGTGATAATTTAGCACCTCCTGTGTTAAATCACTTAGCACACCGTGTATCAAATAATCGGGACTTTATTTCACATTTAGTCTTTTTTTCACACTACAGACTTTGAAATAAATTAACAAAAAAGTGCAAGATTTTAACTCATCCTTTTTGAGAGTATAGATGAGTGCCTTCATGTACATCAGAAGTGTAAATACTATAGTGCATATGTGTGTGGACTGCCAAAGGCTCCCGCATGCTGAGTAAAAAATCGTGAGACATCCCTCTGTTCGCCACAGTGGAAATTTGATTCCAGTATTAGCATGTTAATCAAAACTGGAACCAATTCAGGAAGGGAGCTGCAGCTGTCACAGCCAGAGAAGACACCCTTCTCCCAGGATAAGAACTCAAAAGAAAATATCTCCCCACGACAGACTGTGTTATTGGTATTTTCTAGTATACAGTACAAAAAGTGTTTTTGATTGCTTGAGCACAATGAACACTGGTATATGTTTTACAGAATACATACACACACACACACACACACAACTGCTTGAAAGTTTGGGATCACTTGCAAATTTCATTGCTTTCCAAAGAAAACCACATGTTCATGCAATTCACAATTTAACGATTTCACAACCAAGTAAAAATATTCAGATGATTTTTTTTTTTAAATGATCTTAGTTTAAGACAAAGATGCCTCACATTACCAAGAAAAAGCCATAACTCAGACAGGCCAATATAAAGAAAAGACTGAGATGGGCAAAAGAGCACAGGCACTGGAAGAAGGTTTTATGGACAGATGAGTCCAAGTTTGAGGTCTTCTGATCAAACAGAAGAACATTTGTGAGATGCAGAACAAATGAAATGATGCAAGAACAGGGCTTAAAACCATCAGTCAAACATGGTGGAGGCAGCGTGATGGTCTGGGGGTGTTTTGGAGGTGGTAAAATAGGAGATTTGTACCGAGTGGAAGGGACATTGAGGAGGGAAAGCTATCATAAAATTTTGCAACAATATGCCACACCCTGTGCACAGTACTTTATTGAGGCCAAGTTTATCCTACAACAGAATAAATGTATTTTCAAGCTGCTCCCTTGTATTCTCCCAAAGGGGTCGCCACATTAATCCGCATTAGTAATTTGGCAGAGGTTTTACACCAGGTTCCCTTCCTGACACAACCCTCCAAAACACACCTCTGAAACATATCAGCAATATTTAAAAAATAAGCAGTCAGCCAGAATTCTGACTGTAATGGAGTGACCAGCACAGTCTCCAGATCTGAACCGTATTGATTTTTTGTAGGAGTATCTTGACCGTATGGTACAGAGGAAGACTCCATCAAGCCAATTCACGTTGTGGGAGTTGCTCCAGAAATCATGGGTTGAAATCTCATCAGATGACTTTGAAAAACTGACAGCTAGAATGTCCAAGGTCTGCCAGGATGCTGCAAAAGGTGTTTTTTTTCTTTCCTTTGTGAAGGCAAAGTTTGAAGAACACATTCATCATTCCATTAAAATCATTATTTCTAACTCTGACAATGTCAGCATGTTCTGTTCATTTGCTATATTTCCTATTCAGACTAATTTCATGTGTGTTTTCATGGAAAACAAGAGAATTCCCAAGTCTCCCAAACTCTTAAGTGATAGCGCATATAGTTTGTAGTATTATATTAAAAATGTTGAATGCCCTCAAAAGCCGATGAGATTAGCTTTATTTTTTAACAGGTTAAAATGACAACAGGTAGATGGATTGGTACTTATATAGCATTTTTCTGCTCTAAATGAGCACTCAGAGAGCTTTTTACTACAAGCTTCATTCACACACATTCATCCAGCATTTTATTCTATGCCTTAAAGCGCATTTGACCATCACGCGCACATTTACACTCTGATAGAAACATCAGAAGCAATTTGGGGTCATTGTCTTGCTTAAGGAAACTTTGTACACTAGAGAAGCCAGGGATCAAACCGCCAACTTTCCTGTTGGAAGGCAACCTGCTCTACCTCCTGAGCCATAGCCGTCCCGCAGTGGTATATCAGAACTTTGTTCAACAATTGCCTGGGTGTAGAACATGCAGCAAAAGTCTGTTGAAAGTCACACCATCAAACACTTTGATGAAACTGGCTTTGATGAGGACTGCCCCAGGAAACAAAAGAGCTAAAATTAATTTAAAAATGATCAAGACAAGAAAGATGAAAGGTTTATCTGACTGTGAAACCAATGATGGTTTATCCTCCTTTATAAGTCTAACAATGAGCATAATGTTGCATTGATTAAGCCTTGAATTTGGTGACTGAGGCCACAAGCTATTATTTGGGAGAGTTTACGATCCCACATAATTTGTTGTTCATGGTCTCTCTATGCTCTCTTCTCTTTCCCCTCAACCCCCAATCAGTCTTGGCAGATGGCTGCCCCTCCCTTAGGTCTCCATCCATCCATCTTCATCAATTTGGGGTCCGGGGGGGACTGAAGCTGGAGCTTATCTCAGCTGTGATAGAGCAAAATGAAGGGTACACCTTGGACAGGTCACCAGTCTCTCACAGGGGTAACACAGAGAGACAGACAGCCATTTACACTCTTATTATACTCAATTTTGAATTCCCTAACCCCCTGAATGTCTTTAGACTAACGGAAGAAGCCAGGCAGGATATGCAGAAATAACCCACGCAGGCACAAGGAAAACATGCACTCCACGCAGAAGGGCATGAGCCACCTGAATTGAACCTAGAGCTTTTTTTCCCTTCAGGTTCGAGAAAACATATGAATAAGCCAGACAATAATTAACAATAATTGTAAGGTCTGGTATCTTGGGGAGGGATGGGGTGACAACATTGTATGTTTGTGTGTTTATCTGTCTGAAAAATAATAAAAAATACTTGGATATAAATACTACTGACACAACTCATGACATTTCTTTTGGTAACTTTAGTTCATTCTTTCAATTTTAAATAATACTTTTTCTTTTACTTAAATAATGGTGTCATCTCTTGTAAGTTGTCACGACTTTTGAGCCAGTTATGACAAAAGGTCTTCTAATTTCATCTCTTTTCAAGAGCATTGTTTTAGTGATAGTAACGCTTTAGGCAACATTTGAATGTGGATAACAAGGTCTCTGGACTTGCATGTGCTGAAAAAGTATGTGGGGCATGGAATAAAGGGGAAGATCATGGTACATAGTGCTACAACTTTGTATTTAAGAGAGCTTCATTTAAAGTCTTAATGCAACTCAAACACAATAAGGTTCTTACAGTGAGAAGAAGTCACCACAGTGCATATAACTGTGTTATCTGATTTGCTGGGTCACCTGATTGTAATTTACCCAGTTTATTAGATGTATGTAAACATACTGAATTACAGTGCAACCTGCCAACACAATTCAAAGCTGATTCATCACCTGAAATCTTAACCTCACAATCTCTGCAGTGTTCTTATTATATAATAAAAAATTTAGTGTTAAAAAAGTATTAAATGACTAGACAAGCGAGTCTATCAAGATGACTGAAATATATATTTAAATATTAAGTGTGTCTGTGTATATGAGTGTGTGTGAGTGTGTATGTAGACTTTTGATGTGAAAAAAGAAAAACAAAAAAGCAGGCAGATTAACAGACTGTAGAGGCTAAAGGAATAATTTGCTATTCTGTTTTAAGTCTGACAGAGCGATATCTCAATTGAGCCAGCAGACACCCTCTAACCTTCTCCCCTGAAACAGTAATAGAATGCAGCCAGAAACTGGATTTAAGGCAGCACCATCTGATGCAACAGTGACACATGACTCAGAGCTGACGATCAGTCTCGGTTAAGAGACGACAACAGGATTACATGACACAGTGGGAAATACATGTAGCTCTGCGTCATATATGTGTTATTGCAAAAGCAGCTGCTTTTAAGCAGCTGCAGCAGGAGTGAGTGATACCACTAATTAGATATTTTCACTCTACATAAAAAGGAGCTGTGGAAGGAGTAAAAGAGTTAAAAAAAAATGGAAGTATACTGTGGGTAGGTATTGACAATAAAAAAACTTTATTAGTGTGATGAAAGAGATGAAGGAATTCAATACACTGTTGACTTACAGTCATAGTCCTTATCCATGTTCTTGCCATATAGTCTTAAACTGATGAAATCTAAACATATAACATGTAATTTCTAAGTAGTTAATGCATTTCTTTTGTCAAATCACTTGAATGAAAGTTGAAAGTTTGCACTTTGATCACATGTTGACTATTTTATTTAAAAATCCACTGTAGTGATGATGAGAAGCAAAATTACATAAACAAAATACATTTAACTGTCCCAAAACTATGAACCTAACTGTATCTACTGTATCTACTGCCCATGACCAGCTTTTATACATATATATATATATATATATATATATATATATATATCTCCCCTCTGGTGTTTGAAGAGAAATCAAGAATCACACGAAAAGATAATTAACTGCATGTTTGTTTCATCGTCAAGCATGCTTATGAGTAGTAATTGTTTAAGCCTCTCAACTGGAAAGTGGTACACTGTTTGCGTGTATGTATGTATATGTGTGAGGCCGAGATAGGATGAGAGAGTGCGCCTGTTACTGCATAACACCAATGCTGCTGCTTAGAAGCGAATACTGAACTGGTAGTCAGCCAAGACATATCACACACTTTTCGCCTCATGTCATGGATGCAGGAAGGCGAAAATGCAATGTCTGAAGTGTTGCGTCTTGTCAGGCTGAAATATCTGAAAAGGTACAGATTAATGTGGGGACTTGTTTTCCTTTCCGCTTTTTGAGGTTTCTACTGCGTTATCTCTCAATACTAATCGAAACGCATAAGAGGAAATTGTTGAAGAGCACCGTCTTCAAAAAGGGAAGAAGGCATAGAGTTTGTTGTGACTCATGCACATTTCACTCGCTATTTTTACCATGACTTCTGATTTGTACAATATTTATTGCAGAGGGAACCTGGGATGTTGCAGCTGTTTGATTTACATGTATATCAAATACATTTCTGTACTGAGGCAATATTTTCACATATGCATTACTTTTTACTTAGAAGCGGTGGCATTATAGGCATTATACTTTTGACTGGTAACTGTGTCAATGTTGCTAACTATAACTGTATCTGGAGCTGATTCTTACTCAGCATATAATTACAGGCTTGGGAAAATAGTTCTCTTTGAAAAACAAAATTTTCTCTCGTGTTACATAATGCCGCTTCCTTGGGATTACATAATGTTCCTTTCTACTTTAGCCCAAAAACCTTATTACATGATAAAAATACATCCAATTACAGTAGTTACAATAATGCCGTGGCAAGAATTGCTATTTCTTTCACAGCATTGGTAAGGAACTTTTCTATTTTCACAAGAATCACTACCTTCAGCTGCTCGCTTTTATTTCCCCAAGGGGTCATCATCCCCTGTAGGTAATTTAACAGTGATGCCCTTCTTTATGAAACCCTCGCATTGAGGGAGGGGCTTGTACACTCACCTAGATTTGAACCGGGGATCTTTCAACGACAAGGCAAATGTGTAAACCACTACACTACAAAAGCAGTACTACTTTTCCTGGAATATTGGTCTGATCACGCTATGGGAAGCTATCCATCTATCCACAAGTCACAAGAATTGCTACTTCTTCTGCAGTATTGGTCAGAATCTAATCAAAATTACACACCTTAATCACCTAATGGGTCTTCGCCCAAACTTTGTTCAAGGTCAAGGTCACATTTGACGTTTTATGGCCATTTTTTCCATTTTCACAAGAATCGCTACTCTTAAGTAGTCATAAGAGTATCAGTCTGGATTGTAATAAAATTAGTGTTTGTGTGTCCCTCTGCCATTTATACATGAATACCAACCTAGCTTAAGGCATAACAATGTCTTAAGCTAGGTTAGGGACGGTCCAGAACTATGGCCGTGCTGTAGGCATAGCATCAGGTGTGTCAGGCAATAATAGGGTGGTGACCTCTCTCATGTTTTTCAGAGTGGAAAAGCTGAAAATCAGTTCCCAGTGTCCCACTAATGCTATTCCTATACTTGTGTCCCTATTGCGTTGACAGATTTTTTATGGTTCTCTTATATGTAGACCTATGCTTTGATACCCTGCTGCATCACTTTGCAACATGCGTTGCATAGCGCTTGTATCCTGTTAGATGGTAATGATCGTGATCTTATTGGTCGTGATTGTGAACCAAGTGGTCTTACTGGTTGACTCCCACATTAGGAAGGTGTGGCTGGGGACTCCCCAGCACCAATATGCCAACATCAGTAATACATTCAATGCTAAGAAATGCTGATGCCTGCACAAATTTTCATGCTTTTTTTTATGGCCACAGTTACTACTGACCGTGTAGTCTTAACATTCCTGAACTCTTGAACTTTGTCCTGAATATGACTGTTTGCAACCCTCCTTAATTCTCAGAGGATTTTATTTCTTATTAGTTTGTGCAGTACAGCCAACCAATGACAAGGAAACTTTTTCCCGTGCTTCACACATAATAATAACTAATGAATTGTGATGCATATGTCATTTATTTTCTGCTTTTCTTATGAATCATAGTCATGCTAAGCAATGACCGCCATGATACAATGTACTTAATAAATGCACACATGCTATAATTTTCATTCATTTGCTAAATCCCGTGACTTCAATCCTACTTTGTTTATGTTGGCGCTTTATGAGCATTTAAAATCAGGCGCAAGCCCTTTTTGATATGGCTCATACAAATTGTGTTCTGTCTTTTCAATTAAAAATGTCAGTAAAAAGTTGATAACAAACAGTGAGTGTTTATTTCTAGCATACTAATTAAACACTGCACCTGTGTTGTTTCACAGTTCAGTTTCCTTTTATATTTGGAGTAATGCATCTTATTTTGAGCCCTCTGATGACTGACATGTCTTGATTTTTGATGTTCTTTCTTTTCCTTTCCTCTCTCTGCCTTCACTCTTCTTCACATCTTTGATGGCCCATGTCTCATTTTCCCTTGTATATTATTTTTTTAAAGGTACTGGCAGGAATGAATGTGCACCCAGCTGAGTTTGACGGCCTCAAGCAGGAGTATAGCGTCAAAGGCTACCCAACCTTCTGCTACTTTGAGTGAGTCGAGTCCTCTCATCCGTTTCTCTTTGACTTAGGCCCTCGCTTCCAAAGCTCAGAACATCAGAGTAGGGCCACTTCAAATAGAAGGTGTGGCCTAGTCCCATTTAAACAGCAGCAGACGTGATGGCAGCAGACTTGCAGCTTGCAAAGGTGGCCCCTAAAGGTTTAAAGTTCCTTCTTCCAGCTGATAAGGAGAAAGTTTCTGGCAAACTTTGGGATCCTCTGGCATTACCTTTGAAAAATGTAAACCCACAGGAGTGGGTCAAGGTGCACCTGGTTGCCCCTGCTGGGGAACAAGGAGAACACACAGGGATAGGTGTATGGTTGGCAATGAACTACAGCTATTATAATTATTAGTTGTTAGACAAAAAGCTTTTTAATTTTTTGTACTTGTTTTATCATGTAAATGAGACTTTTCCTTATTTTTTGCCATTAGCACAGAAGCTCCACCTGCTGTTCAATACCTTCTTTTTGCGAGAGGGAGCCATTCAGAAGGAAGACGGCTTCAAAGGGGAAGAGCTAAAATGTCTAGTTTCAGACAGCTTATGAATTAAGGGGCTGGACCGAGGCTCATTATAAGATCAGGATAGTTTTAAAATGTGACTCATGCAAGGCTACTTCTGTATAATCGGGGAATAAAAATGTGAAGCTCAAAACGAGCATAGTATGTCCTCCTTCTGCCTCCATCTCACCATCGCTCTTGCATTTTCTTCTGTCACACCAACCTTCTTCATGTCCTCCTTCAGCTACATCCATGAATTTTCTCTGTGGTCTTCCATTTTTTCTCCTGCCTGGCAGCTTCATTTTCAGCATCCTTTGTGCAGTGTAGTTGCCATCCCTCCTCTGCACATCTCAAACTTGCCTCTCTGACTTTGTCTCCAAACTGCTAAACCTGAGCTGTCACTCTGATGGACTCAGTTCTAATCCTGTCCACCCTGGTCAGTCCCTGCAAAAATCTCCGCCACTTACAGCTCCATCCCCTATATTTTTGTCAGTGCCACTGTTTTTAAACTCTACATCATATCCTGTTTCACTACCATCCTGTAAACCTTCCTTTTCACTCTTGCTGCTATCCTTCTGTCACAAAGCACACATGACACTTGTCTTCACCCACCCCACCCTGCCTGCTTCACCTCTCTTGTGTGCTGTCTGTTGCTTTGGATGGCTGATCATCCACCTTCACCACCTCTACTCCTTGCATCTTCACCATTCCACCTGCCTCCCGCTCATTCACACACATGTACTCTGTCATGCTTCTACTAACTTTCATTCCTCTTCTCTTCAGTGCATACCTCCACCTCTCCAGGCTCTTTTCCACCTGCTCCCTACTCTCACTGCAAGTCACAATGTCGTCTGCAAACATCACAGTCCACAGAGACTCCTACCTGACTTCATCTGTCAGTCATCACTATTGCAAGCCATAGGTTCATTTTAAGTACATTTTCAAACAAAACAGAAAAGTTATGCCTTGCCAGCTACTTGGCTGTGATGAATTAGAATAAGTTTTCTTTGTCTTGCCTGAAAGGGAACTGAATAGCTTAAGGCTTTGGAAGCTTCATCAGACAAATGAGCAATTCCGACAGAGCTTATTTAGTTGATGTGAAATTGTAGTTACCTTTCATTTGAAGACCTATGATCCAGAAAGCCCTGTTTGTATATAGAAGAGGACATCTATGACTTTGAAGGGTCATTTGGCCCATTAAGCACTACATAGCAATTTAAAATTTTACGAGACAGTTTTTAAACGCAGACTTTGATTGTCTCATTCCTTGGTTTGTTGGATGACAAGGCATTGGATTGTATCAGTACTTGAGTAAAGTTTAGCTTTTCTGCTGCATCACCCTACATTATTTTAGACGCCCTTTCTTCAGGAACATACAACACTGATATTGAACTGAGCAGCTGCATTGTTTCACACAATGCTGTTGACTATGTAAAGACTGCCTCGGGTTTTAATAAAGCCAGCATTTTTAATTATTAACATGGTTGACTAGATAAAGGCTTTTAATATGCTGTAGCAAAATTTTGTAGTATCTTTACCAACACCTTAAGGCCACATGTGACATTGATTTAACACTTTCTTTTAGGTGCTGGTAGAAATGTACGCTGTTAGCAATCTGATAACTTCAGATTACTGTTCAGCCCTAGTGTCCAAATATGAGTACAGACAAGCATACACATAAAATCACAGCTTGCGGCCATAGGCACAGTAGGAACAGAGAGTGTGACTGATGGTGTTTGTTAATGCAGCTGGGGCGTCTCTGCACTGTCCTCATATTTACAGTGTTATTGACTACATGCCTTTGCTGTGCTTTGCTCTATTTTTTTTCAATATGTTTTTGAGGTTTTCCAGTAATTTCATAGCTGGAATAAAGATAAAACCTGAAACCATAAGGAGAGAAAGTGTTACATGCAACAGAGGACAGCTGGGGTTCAAGCCACGGACATTTATGTTGTGCAGTGTGCCTAACAGTGAGGCTGCTGGGGTGCCACTGTACTCTGCTTCTTATGTCTCCTACGCTGGCTTTATCATCCCCATTTCCACATTAAACACTCTCTCATTCCAGTCTGGCCTTTTAATTAGACCGGGACTGATTAAGTGCCTCTGCGGTTAGTCAGTGTGTGTGCTCTTGCCCTCTTCCTGTTTGTGTGCACTGTGTATATGCGTTCACTTGTGTGCAGCTGAGCCGGAGCCAGTCCGTTAGCGGCGAGTGCATTAGTGTCAGCACACAGCTAGCTAACGACCATCCGAGCCCATTGGCTCCAGTAATGAGCCCCTCACTGATAAACAGCAGCTAATCACTGCAGGCTAAATCAGCATCAGCACCGTTGGAGTTATCTCGCCATTGCACCCGTTGTAAGACCAAGTTTTCAAGGTCTTTTAGGTTTTCAGTTATACAGATTAAGAACGCTTTACTCCCCAGAGGTATAGCACACCTTAAGTTTCTATCAAATAGGCAAATAAAAAAACTAAATGTATTTCAGCTTCTTTGTCCTTGCTTTGCCCTTTTACAAAAACTCTGGAGACTGTCGGCTAAGTGACATTTATTTCAAATTTCCTTAGTGTGATTTTACAAGGTTTCAGTGTGCTTTACAGCAGCAGAGATAAAGCAAGTGAATATAGAGTTGGTCATAAATCTCACTGATTGAATTCCAAGCAGCCCTTCTCTGCCGCAGAAATCAGTTCACATAAGATGCAAGTTTTAAGCCCCAAATCCACTGTGTGTAATCATGTATCACCTTTAATAGTGTCCGCTCTGTATTTGGGCTGCTGTAACTGCAGTCGTCACCACCCTCTGTGTTTTCAGAATCATTCTGCCCAGAGCCAGTAACTACTGGCATTGATCCTTCGACACCGGACTGAGCCACCATGTCTGCTTTCCAGCCTTCATTTAGTCACATCGAATGCAGTAGATATACTCATTCCTATGAAGAAAATCTGCTTAAGTTTTGAATCTTTTTTCAGACTGTGCGGCTGAAGAGATGCTTCCAGCTCATTTCAAATGCATTACGTTGGGTCACTTGCATTCCTTATGTGCACTTTTAAGCTGAATCTAACAGAAAATGCAAGTCAGACAAAAGAACATCAATCATTGTTAAACTTTTTGTCCAAGTGTCCGCTCTCTAAAACATTTCCTTTTGGCTTTGAGCTGTTTGCAAAAGGTCTAACCCAACTCTTTGTCAGAGAAACTGGCTGTGACTATTTTTTAAGAGTCATAGCCAGTTTGTCTGTTTGTCTGTCTTTTTTGTCCATCACACATGACCTGCATTACAGTGTTTTTTCAATGCCATTTTTGCGGAAAGTGATAAGAGATCAAAACACCAATACTCTTGAAGCACTGACCAAGATGTGGTGTCATCCTTGTGCAACAAGAGCTGCTGATCACTCAAAGCTGTTTTATGCTTACTTGTGATTCAAAGAATTGTTTTATTGAATTTTGCCTTTCTGTAAAGGCGACAGTAAACACTGTAGTTGTTGATTGATTTGTGAAAAGAAGTACTTCACAGGCAGTCAGTCTTTTGAGAAATTCTCTTATTTTTATGTATTCATCTCTTGTCAGTTTGGAAAACTGTTTATTTGCAGTCTGCAATAACAGCAGACTCAGTTTTGTCTTGAGAAACCACAGATCCCTTTTACTGTTGGTTCAGAAATTGTTCTTTTTAAAGCAAAACCCTTTTCCAATTTTAAGTGTCAATATTCCTGTTTAAAAGACCAGTGTGAGATTCTAGGTTACCTGATATTAGAAATGCAGTCTAACATGATTCATGATACATGATTCTGCTTTTTCTGAGCTTTAAGTTCTGCTCAAAGTCACTCTAGGATAATAATCGTGTTTTTGTTCACTTAAGAAAAAATATCTATAAATACAATGTTAGCGGGTCCCATTCCATAGGAGTTACCATGTTGCACCGCCTTGTTTCTACAGTAGCTAAGAACACACAGACTCAAGTACTAGCTTTTGCTAGATAGGATTTACCATAAACGCTATCACAATTCGGAATGGCTATCATTACTGTTGGCCATAATCTATTACTTTTGCAGTATAAAAACTGAACTTGTAATTCCTCAATATTATTAAATTCAGTTGAATTTTGTATTCCTGATTATATCCATATACTTGAACTTGTGGACTGGAAATACTTGTGGATGCAGTTGTGGAAAACTATTTTGTTTCATGGCACCCACTGTAGGTTCTCCAACACATTTGGAAAGGGAGGGAGCGAGAACAGGTATTTCAGTTGTTGCAATCTGCATTATCAGTGGTAGATGGCATTAAATGATACACACTAATCCATTAATTTAAAAAAAAAAAACTGCAAACCGTCACCCATCCACACACACACACGTTCGTGCAGCACCTTATATTAAGCCACACTCTGTTAGATCATTGCTTCAGGGGCAATTTGGGGTTCGGTGTCTTACCCAAGGACACCGACATACATTATAACTTGGAGCAGGTGGGGCACAAACTACTGAGCTTTCGATTAGTAAACGACTCGCTCTACCTTCTGAGCTACAGCCGTCCCTGTGAGGCTGTATCCCAATACTTCTAAATTTTAGCCAATAAGCGTGTAGCATACTAACGCCCTCCCAATAGCAAGAGTAGTCACTCAGCAGCCACCTTCAAATGATACGGGGCACTTTAATTAAGATGATCACCAGGATATAGAACATGTAGGTATCAAATCGGCAGTCATTTGTCCCTAAATAAGATTTTTTTTGAAATGCTTTTTTCCTATTCAGAATTCATTGAGTGCTGCTTCTTTCTCTCATAGCATCTCTAAGCATGTTGGACATACAGCATTGAACAATGGCTTTGGTCAACTGAGGTTGTTTTCAAAATATGACTTGAAAAATATCAGTTAATATGTTGATGTTGTTGTTGATTGTTTTGGGTTTTTTACTTACCGTATCTTTATAGCATTGTGTTGTCTGTGAATCCCAGTTGACTTCAGCCGTTGTGCTCTACAAAAAGGCATCTCCTCAGATCCACCTCTTATAGCTATTGATGATGATGTTTAGAAGTTGTGTTTTGGGTGGGGTGTTCTTTAAAATTAAATGCACTAATGTAAGTAGTTAGGTTTAAAACAAATATCAAATGATGGCTGTCTTTGGCAGTGGTTTTAAAACTCTCAGTGCCAAGTCTTCGTTGTGCCCTTTACTGACACATGGTTTAAATGATTTTGTTTTTATTTCTTTTATCTTTTAGGAAGGGGAAGTTCCTTTACCACTATGAGAACTATGGAGCCACAGCCAAGGACATTGCAGACTGGCTGAAGAAGTAAGTGTGATACTTATCATATCACCCCACTTTTTTAGGTGAAGACTTGAAAATGTCCTGAGCAGTTTTAACTAATAAAAATACATAATGGAGCTTCTGAACAAAGTTCTGCCTTCTGTCTCTAACAAGTACTTACACCTTAAACGTCAGGCATCACTTTTTCCTTCTGCTGTGGTCTTTCTTACAAATTTTCTTCTCTCCTCATCATGACTCACCTTGCCACAGTGTCATCAATCTACACCTGCTCTGTTCCTGTCTCATTTTTCTTTCTCACCTTGGCTCACACTCTGCCCATAACCCCCCGTCTCTCGCTGGCAGGAAAGCTGCAACTGTCCACAGGGCTGCTGCCAGAGGGCACAGAGCGAGGCTTTCACAGCTATCGCAGGAAATGGAGCAAGACAGGCAGGGGATGCATTCCATCTACAGTCTCATTAGCCCAAAGGCATAACAGCACCATCCCCAGGCCTGAACTTTGCTAAGTTGCTAATTTAGGGCCCAGCAGAATCATTTAAAAATGGTTTCCAGGCTGGCTGTAAGAGAAGCAAATTGAGAGCATTATTCCTGTGTTTTAAATGGAATGATGACATTTAACTTCAGGTCATTATAATAAAAAGAGACAAACAATGCACATTTCAGTCTCAGTTTCTGTTGCCTTAATATCACATGAATGGACTGATTCTGTTCATTTCAATTCAGTAGTATTTGATAATTTACGTCACACAACAACCACAACATACGGTAACTCTTCTTAAGGTGTTTTACATAATAAAGGTAAGACTTTATTACAGTAGTGCAGGAGAAACGCCCTTTAAGCGAGCACTTGGTGACAGTGGGGAGGAAAATTTCTTTAACTGGATGAAACCTCCAGCAGGAACAGGCTTAGGGAGAGAGGCTCTTTGCATCGACCGGTTCAGGTTGTTCATTTACACAGGGATGTGTTCCCTATGGTAAAAAGGTGGAAAGCGCCCATCCTGCATGCCTCATTACATTTGTGATTTTTGTGTCAGAGATTTTTTTTTTCATCTCAGAGATGCTGCAGATCACAAAAAGCTGAAAAGGGTTTTTGATGTAAACGATGTACAGAGATTTTCTGGAATAGTCCATTGTGCTCCTTTTTTAATCTCCTCATTTATCACCCAAACTTCATATCCTAAGTTTTAATGACATTTCATTATGTTCACATTCAGCTGTCTCAGTTTTTTTATTCCTACCTAAATAGCATGCTCCACCCTTTTCACTGTACAAAAGCAATGCCTTTTGGTATTTGCAATGACAGTATTTATGCACCAGTGGCAAAGAAAACAACTATTTTATTTTCTGCCAGAAAGAATAGTCAAAAACTATATTTAAGTGGCCCTACTGTATTAGTGAATTCCCTTCCTTTTGTACTCTGCAATTTTGTCTCTTGACCCACACTTGATACAAATTCTGAATCTTAGTCTAGAGCCTAGTGTTGAGACAAAAATTGGACACAGAATTAGAGGTAAGAGGTACTATGCCTGACGATTATATCTGAGCAACAGAAGATGTCACATGATAATGTTGCTTCAGTGCCTGATAAACCTTGATCCTGAGCTTTTTATTTATCACAGTTGTATATTAGACAGATGAAGTTCCTGGATACAAGATAAGCGTCTGGAGAATAGTTTATAGCACTTGGGTTGCACAATTCCAGTGTTTATAAAAGCTGTTTAGCCTCATGTGGCTTCAGCACACCAACTCAAGCCAGAGTGTGTGATGATAAGGACAGATTGCAGAAGGGGAATGCTTGAGTGTGTCTTTTTAAGTGAGTGTGCACTTATTTATGCTGTATCTATGTCCACTCATTTTTGGCATTGAAGTGGTGGCCTCCATCATAAAGGTGGAGCTGCTTTGGTCCAGATGTATGTGTGTGTGTGTGTGTCGGTGTTGGTGTGCCGGTGTCAAGTGTGTGTTTTGGGTGGAGTGTAGCCTACAGCTGTGTTTGATTATACAGATTTTTTTTTCCCTGTCCGTACAGATTGCACATCAGCTGAAATGTTTCTGCTTTTCATAATGTCTCTCACCTCTGTTACCCTTGTTGTACCCCTTTCCTGTTTTAGTCCTCAGCCCCCCCAGCCAAAGACCCCTGAAGTGCCGTGGTCGGAGACAGACTCACCGGTCTTCCACCTGACTGATGACTCCTTTGACAGCTTCCTCGAGGAACATCCTTCTGCCCTGGTCATGTTCTATGCCCCTTGTGAGTAAGAAAGCAAACTTAAAAAACTGAAAGAGCAGGGCCCTTACTTATCAACTGCTAAATGTAAAATTTTGGACGTGAGTGTAAGATGAAAGTGAAAAACCTTCACTTTTATTCCTTACTTACTTAAATTTAGCTCCGGAGTTCTCCTGAAGTTGTTAAGAGTGATGTAATCTCTCATGTTAACACTTGAGAGTTCTGTTCTTAAAAGTTCAGCACTTAAATATGTAAGAGTGAGTCATGTGGTAAGTGTCTTTTATTGCTCAGCGAAGAACTTTTTTGCTTTTTGTCTTTTTAGTTTCTCAGGCACATTTCTTAAGTGTTTGATAAATATGGAACTATCAGTCAGCTAAATATATATATGATTTATACCATGGCAATATGATTTAAAAAATAGTTTTTGACCCAGAGCCAGAGATATCTTTATTATTTATTTTTAATTTGTATTACATTTTTTAAAATGGAACATTATTACATTTAAAGGTGAGTTTTGAAAATCCTCAGTTTACTGACTATTAAAATTATTCATCAAATCCTCTCAGTGGGGATAGTTAACAAAAACAGATATTAAATTGGCACAGGGCCTGTTAAAGTCTTTCATATGGACGAGCTCTTGGTACTGAAAAATTAAGCATTTTTAATTTTACCCATCCCGATAAGAGATCTCTCTCTCCCAGAACCAGCGTGCAAGGGTCAAGGGCAGCTGACTCTCTCATATGCTGCAGAGAGATACCCTGAGTATGGTTGAAGGCAGAGAGAACGAAACGTTTAAAAATATGGCTGCACTTCACTAGAGTCAATGCTGACAATGCTCTTTGCCAAAATTGTAAAAAAAAAATTTTGCTTGTATGGCGGAAACATGAGCAATCTGTTAAAATATCTAGCTGTAACTGTAACATACACAGCGAAATACACATTTTTCAGCTGGGTAGCCCATACTCGATCGCTTGTTGCCACAGGTAGATTATGCACAATGAGTGGACAAAAGTATTACAGCTATGGGAGCTTTCATGGTATCCCATTCTGACTCCATTGGCATTAATATGAAGCCGGTTCCCCTTTGCAGCTATAACAGCTTCCACTCTGCTGAGAAGGCTTTCTACAAGATTTTGGAGTGTGTCTGTGGGATTTTTTGCCCAGTCATCCAGATGAGTATTTGGGAGGTCAGACACTGATGTTGGATGAGAGGGCCTGCCTTGCAATCTCTGTTGTTCTTCATCCCCTTGGATGGGGTTGAGATCAGAGCTCTGTCTAGGTCAGTCAAGTTCTTCCACACCAAGCTCATTCAGTCATGCCTTTATGGACCTTGCTTTGTGCACTGGCTTACAGTCATGAGGAATAGAAAAGGGCCTTCCCCAAACTGTTTCCACAAAGTTGGGCGCTTTGAATTGTCTAAAATGTCTTGGTATGCTGAAGCATTACAATTTACTTTCAATGGAACTTGGGAGCCCAGGCCAACCCCAAGAAAACAACCCCATAGTGTTATCCGCCTTACAAAAAATCTTTACAGGTAGCACAATAGAAGTCAGGCAGGTAATGGTCTCGTGGTATTCGCTAAACCCAGATTCATCCATCAGACTGCCAGTTAGAAAACCATGATTCATCACGCCACAGAACACACCACTCCATCTGATGAGCTTGATGATGTAAGGCTTGCATGCAGCTTCTCAGCCATGTAAACAGGACGTTAATGCCAGAGGAGGTTTGGGACTCTGTATTTACAGAGTTAGCAGCATTTGTGACTGTGACACACTATGCACCTCATTACTTGGTGACCCCTACTCTGCAATTTTACATGGTCTGCCACTTCTTGGCTAAGTTGCTGTGGTTCCTAAATTTTTATTTAATTTTTTTAATTCTCTTCATCCCGAAAGGGACATAAGGTCGCAATCATACAGCACCACTGGACTCTCTCACTTTGACCTGAGCTTCACCCCACGAGAGGCCCAACTCATTCAGCTCGTGATACTGTTCTGCGCCAGTTTGTTTTTTGGCCTTCCTCTTTTCCTATTGCCTGGTGGTGTCCATTTAAGTGCAGCCTTTGGAATTCTCTCCTCTGGCAGTCTTAGAACATGTCCCAGCCATCTTAGTCTCCTTGTCTTTATTTCAGTGGACAGGTCCTGCTGTTTGTCTTGATGTAGAGCTCCTCCTTTGATATCTTGTTTGGACACTAGATGTTGCAGATCTTACGCATGCAGCTGTTGTGGAAGACATCAACTTTCTTCAAATCTTGTTTGATTACTCTCCAGCACTCTGAGCCATAAAGCAGGACAGATTTTGCATTGCTGTCATAAAGGTATACCCCAAGGTATACTAAGTCCTCCACACGTTCCAACTCTGCTCCATTGTGGTAACTGCAGTTGTAGTTGGAGTGTTGACATACATAACCTGGGTCTTTTTCTGGTTTATGTGGAAACCAACCTGCTCTCCATAATATTATAGTTGATCAGACTTTTCCTGGAGATGGGCACGGGTGGATGACAGGACTGCCAAATCATCAGTAAAATCAAGGTCTAGATGTAAGAACAAAGTCCACTAGATACCACTTGGCTGGTCTGATGTTGTATTACGCATCACCCGATCAATTGTTATCAAAAATAGGATGTGTGAGAGAATGCATCCCTGTCTTACCCCAGACTTGACTGTGAATGGCTCTGTCATGCTGTTGTCCAAGATTATTCTGTATTCACAGTGCTCATAGAACTTCTTAATGATGTTAACAATCTTCTGTGGTATACCGTATGCCCACAGGATCTTTCACAGACTTTCTCTATGAACACTATCAAATGCTTTCTTGAAATTGATGAATTTTATATACAGAGGTACATTCCTTGAGCAAAAATTTGCTCAATGCATCCTCGACCTTTGCAGAATCCTGCCTGTTCTCGCCTCAATTTGTGATCTATAGCACTGCTAATCCTTGTGAGGAGCACCCTCCAGAAGACCTTGCTTGGTACTGAGAGGACTGTTATACCACGCCAATTGTCACAATTGCTGAGGTCACCTTTCTTGGGAAGACTGAATATGAGCCCTTCACTCCAGGTCCTTGGGATGTTATTGTCTTCCCAAACTTTGGCAAACAGGTCAGTGAGCATTCTTGTGGCAATTGTGATATCAGCCTTTAGTAGCTCTGCCTGTATCATATCTATACCTGGTGCTTTCCCATTTTTTAAAGCTTTGATTGCAAACTCTACTTCAGCTTGGGAAGGTGGACCAGTGTTGATATCTATGTCATCGACTGGTTGTGGATCTGCTGGTTTGTCTGGCTTTGGTAGATTCAGAACTTCTTTAAAATGTTGGACCCATCTTGCAGCTTGCGCCCTCTCAGTTGTTAGCAGTTTCACCGCCTTGTCTTTAATTGGTTTAGAGTGTGATGTGCTATAACCACTTAGCTGTTTAGTGACCCTGTATACTGTGCTCAAATCCCCTTTAACTGCAGCTTTCTCTGCCTTGCTGGCTAGTTCTTCCACAAAGGCTGTTTTGTCCCTTCTAGCATTCCTCTTGACCTCCTTGTCCTTTATTTTGTACTCCTCTCTTAAACGTTCAATCAGTCTGGTAGATTTAGTACTGAGCATCTTCTCCTTAACCCTTCTTCTGTCGTCTGTTTTTTGCCACATTTCAGGTATTATCTGTTGCTTATCTTGCTTTGTTCTGTATCCTAAGACTTTCTCTGCTGTCCCTGTATACATGTTTAATATGTTGTTCCACTTATCTTCTACCATATTATGGTCTTCTGCATTGTCTTCCTCCAATACTTTGAATCTGTTTATCAATTCGATTGTGTACTGCCTCTTTACATCTGGTTTGTTAAGCTAGCGGCCATCAAAAACCTTCCTTCTGCTGTTTTTCTTCTGGTGTTGCTCTTAGTTTTAATTTTATCTTTGCTATTACTAAATAATGGTCATTACCGACGTCTGCCCAATGGTGCGCCTTGACATCTTATAGAGCACTTTGCCACTTTTTGTTGATAATGATGTGGTCAATCTGGTTAACTGTATGTCCATCTGTTGATCTCCAACTTAACTTATGGATGTCTTTATGGGGAAAGAGTGTCCTGCCTATTAAGCATCTGTTGTTAAGACAAAATTCAACTAGCCTCTCTCTATTATCATTGATGGTACCACATCTTTGTTTCCCCATTGCTTCTTCTCTTCCACTGTTGTCATTCCCAACTTTAGCATTCAGATCTCCTGTTATTAGTAGGATGTCCTGTAATGGGACTTTAGAAACTGCAAGTTGAAACTGCTCATACCAGTTGTCCTTTTCTTCCTCATCTGCTTCGTTTGTGGGTGCATAGCACTGTAGTATGGTTAATCTGCAGTAATTAGTGGAAAATCTGGCTCTTATCAATCTGTCATTGATTGGCTCCCACTCAACCAAAGACTTGACTGCTTTCTTACTTGCTTGTTACTGACCCTCTGACCCTTTCTTTCAAAAATCTCTGTAATAACAGACTGCATGGCTAGAGGCTTGATTTTATACACCTTTGGCAATAGGACTGAGTAAAACACCTCAATTCAATGGTTAAGTGGTGTGGCCTAATACGTTTGCCCATATAGTGTATGATGGCAGACTAGTGCAGCCACACCAGGTTATTTAATTTTACAAATTTAAGTTAACGATGAAAAGTAACCATTAGTCAGCTGAATGCTTAACTGTGCTTTCATAAAAATAAAGCATTGCTTGATCTGTAACCAATGTAGCTTTAACAGTGTTAACTCTGTTCCTAATTTCTTCTTTTTTTAATAAAAAAATAATCACTAACATTCCTGATAAAGTACTGGATTGATAAGTATAGATAGATAGATAGATAGATAGATACACTTTATTGATAAGCTGGGAAATTACAAGTACAATTCCTGTAAAGCGTATTCACCCCCCTTGATTGTTTCACTCTTTTAATACTTTAATAAATGAAATCATGATCAATATATTTTAGCTTTTTTTGACAAGAATTTGCAAAAAAAAAAAAAAGCTTCTTTTATGTCAAAGTGAAAACAGAGTTTTACAAACTAATGCCACTCAATTAAAAATATAAAAGTTAAAACAAATGTTTGCATAAACATTCAACCTCTTTAGGTCAGTATTTAGTAGATGTACCTTTTGCTGCAATCACAGCACTGAGTCTGTGTGGATATGTCACAATCAGGCTGGCACATCTGGACACTGCAATTTTCCCCATTCTTTCAAAACAGCTCAAGCTCTGTCAGGTTGCTCGGGGATCTGGCGTGAACTGCTCTTTTCAAGTCCAGCCACAAATTCTCGATTGGCTTGAGATCTGGGCTTTGACTTGGCCAATCAACAACATTCACCTTTTTGTCTTTGAACCATTTCTGTGTAGCTTTTGCTGTATGCTTGGGGTTGTTGTCTTGCTGGAAAATAAATCTTCTCCCCAGCAGTAGTTCTCTTACAGACTGAGTCAGATGATCCCCCAGGATATGGCAATGTTTTTTTGCATTCATGTTCCCCTCTACCTTTACAAGCCTTCCAGAGCATGATGCTGCTGCCACCATGCTTCAAGGTGGAGATAATGTGTTTGTAGTGATGTGCAGTGTTTGGTGTTCGCCAAACATAACATCTAGTCTGATGGCCAAAAAACTCAATTTTTGTCTCATCAGACCAAAGAACCATCTTCCAATTGACCTTAGAGTCTCCCCCATGCCTTTAGGCTAATTCCAGGAGTGATTTCATGTGAGCTTTTTTCAACAGTGGCTTTCTCTTTGCCACTCTCTCATACAGTTTTGACTGGTGAAGAACCCAGGCCACAGTTATTGTTGGTAGCTTTTAACTGCTTCAGACTGGTTGTAAGTGTCTTGGTGGCCTCTCTCACCAGTCTTCTTCTTGCTTGGTCTCTCGGTTTGTGAGGACGGCCAGCTCTAGGCAGATTTAGACAAGTGCCATACTCCTTCTATTTCTTAATGGTGGATTTGACTGAATTCCGTGGGATGTCCAGTGAGTTGGAAATCTTTTTGTAGTCAGCTCCTGACTTATACTTCAATGATCTTTTCTCTAAATTTCTTGGAGTGTTTTTTTTTTTTTTTTTTTTTTTTTAT